>JACXGK010011578.1:0-15860 GCA_016801125.1 Novumbra hubbsi
ACACACACACCTGGTCTAGGAGACCCAGGCCATGGTGAGACACACACTCACACACACACACTGTTCTGGTTAAACCCCGCAAAGCTCTGACAACATCCCCACCTGTCTCTCCCCAGATGTACAGCCAGCAGCCGGAGCAGTACGAGGCCCCCGACAAGGACTTCATGATCGTGGCCCTGGACCTCCTCAGCGGGCTGGCCGAGGGCCTCGGGGCCCACGTGGATCAGCTGGTGGCCCGGAGCAACGTCATGACCCTGCTGTTCCAGTGCATGCAGGTAAGCAGGGTCTCGGGGCGGTGGTTGGGTCTGGGGGGCGGGGCGTTGGGTCTGGGGGGCGGGGCGTGTGTGGGCAAGCTGTGTGTTAACAATGTATGTGCACTAGCTTTGTGTGTTAACCCTGTGGTGTGCAGGACACGATGCCGGAGGTGAGACAGAGCTCCTTCGCTCTGCTGGGTGACCTGACCAAAGCCTGCTTCCCTCACGTCAAGCCATGCATCGGTAACCACCTCCAGTTGATCTGTGTCGGTCTCTCTCTCCACCAGGTGTCTGTCCTGTCCTCCCCCATGTGTCGGTCTCTCTCTGTCCCCCATGTCCCCCCCCCTGTAATGTCAAGCCGTGCATCGGTAACCACCTCCACTAGATCTGTCACTTCCTCCATGAAACCATCGGCTTCCCTCTGACATCTCATTCATTCTCTCTGCTGGGGTCTTCTGTTCCTGTGGGTGTTCTTCGTTTCCACACGCAGGAGACATGAACCTTTCTGTGTCTCCCTCTCGTTGTCCAGCTGAGTTCATGCCGATACTCGGGACCAACCTGAACCCCGAGTTCATCTCTGTGTGTAACAACGCGACGTGGGCCATCGGGGAGATCTGTATGCAGATGGGTGAGTGGGCAGTGGGAGACGGACTGAGGGTCTCTGAGGGGGAGACTGACTGAGGGTCTCTGAGGGGGAGACTGACTGAGGGTCTCTGAGGGGGAGACTGACTGAGGGTCTCTGAGGGGGAGACTGACTGAGGGTCTCTGAGGGGGAGACTGACTGAGGGTCTCTGAGGGGGAGGCTGACTGAGGGTCTCTGAGGGGGAGGCTGACTATGGGCGGGGGCAGTGGATCTCCGAGCGGGGGAGACTGACTGAGGGCGGGGGCAGTGGGTCTCTGAGGGGGGAGACTGACTGAGGGCGGGGGCAGTGGGTCTCCGAGCGGGGGAGACTGACTGAGGGTCTGTCTTTAGGTGTGGAGATGCAGCCGTATGTGTCCATGGTTCTGAATCAGCTGGTTGAGATCATCAACAGACCCAACACACCCAAGACCCTGCTGGAGAACACCGGTACACACACACACACACACACACACACTGTAAACG
Organism: Novumbra hubbsi; assembly: GCA_016801125.1. Taxonomy (NCBI): domain Eukaryota; kingdom Metazoa; phylum Chordata; class Actinopteri; order Esociformes; family Umbridae; genus Novumbra; species Novumbra hubbsi. The sequence goes on from JACXGK010011578.1 coordinate 1,360, forward strand.
GGTTTCACTGGAGATGTTTTGAAAGTCCAGCTGAAATGGGGTTTCACTGTATATGTCTGTGTTCCCCATGCAGCCATCACCATCGGTCGTCTAGGTTACGTGTGTCCGCAGGAGGTGGCACCCATGTTGCAGCAGTTCATCAGACCCTGGTGAGAACACACACACACACACACACGACTGCAGTTCATCAGACCCTGGTGAGAACACACACACACACACACACACAACTGTAGTTCATCAGACCCTGGTGAGAACACACACACACACAACTGCAGTTCATCAGACCCTGGTAAGAACACACACACACGACTGCAGTTCATCAGACCCTGGTGAGAACACACACACACACACACGCTCGACTGCAGTTCATCAGACCCTGGTGAGAACACACACACACATTTTGCTAATTATGAGTCCAAACCCCCCAGCTGACCTGGACGTTCATATCCTTCCCCAACCGACAGGAGAATCGGGTCGGGAGGTTGTTTGTTCTGGTCTGTGTTCCCAGCCAGGTTTCTCTTCAGTCCATGTCGACGTGGCTTAGACCCATGCCAACGTGGCTTAGACCCATGCCAACGTGGCTTAGACCCATGCCAACGTGGCTTAGACCCATGCCAACGTGGCTTAGACCCATGCCAACGTGGCTTAGACCCATGTCCGTCTGCGTTTCAGGTGCACGTCTCTACGGAACATCCGAGACAACGAGGAAAAAGACTCCGCCTTCCGTGGCATTTGCATGATGATTGGTGTAAACCCCGGGGGCGTGGTCCAGGTAAGAAACGCCCCATCTCTTCTTCCGCCTCCTATGTGTTATTTGATGGACACCCTCTTACAGGTCCTATGTGCTTTAAAACCTGTGCGGTGAAATAACGTGTGTGTGTGTGTGTGTGTCACCCTGTGCAGGACTTCATCTTCTTCTGTGATGCCGTGGCTTCCTGGGTGACCCCTAAAGACGACCTCAGAGACATGTTCTACAAGGTCAGTGGGGGTCCGGCTCTGGCTGCCGTTCTCTGTAACTCCAGTTGTCTCCAAACCCTCCCCTCGCCCCAACGGACGTTCCCACTACTGAAACAGACCCCCTGATTCGATGGCTGGCAAGGCTTGACGATTCGCCTGCTAATTGACTCACTTGCGCTACTTGGAGGAGTTCTCCTGGTGTGTCCTTCAGTTACTGGAGTTCAGATGAATGCTCAAGTCAGTGCTGCTGAACGGTTTGTGTTGAGGACCTGACCGTATGTCTCTCCCTTTCCCCGTCGTCTCCCCCCCGTCCCAGATCCTCCACGGGTTTAAGGAGCAGGTAGGGGAGGAGAACTGGAATCAGTTTTCAGAACAGTTTCCTCCTCAGCTGAAGGAGCGACTGTCTGCCTGCTACGGTGTATAGAACACAGTGTTACCTAACGTCAGGTACGCACACACACACACACCTGTGGTAACCACCAGTACTAGTGTGACTCCATATATTTCTGGATTGATAGATTCTTTACAGAGCACACCTCCCCAATAAAACATCAGACACACACACACACACCTAGACCTACCTAGATATTTACCCATATCGTTTTTAAATGTTTAATCCGTTCTTCCTGTTCCCTCCCTGCAGGTGAGCTGGTAGTTGTGGAGGAGGTTGAAAGGGAAACTCATCCATCTGTGTTATTGCACTGCCCTGAACTGACCTGGGGGGAGGAGGGGGGGTGAGAGGGATGCACCATGCCATTGGCAACTCCCCCTGACGGACGGCCCCCACGCCCTATGTTTGTCCTTAGAGGGAGGGAGGGAGGGACTTAGGGAGGGAGGGATGGGGGGGCCACCTCTAGATTAAAGAATTAATAAGGGGACCCAGCCTACACAGAACTTCTTAGGTAGGGACAGAGAGAGCGAGAGAGAAACGGGGAAGATGGAGGGATGTGTATATATATATCTTCATATATATGTAGGGAGGGACAGAGAGATATAGAAGAGTGAGAGAGGGGGTGGGATTAAAAGCAGGAACAGCCAGGGATAGGTAGATGGATCAACTGAGGGAGGGAGAAAATTAGTTAGGGAAATGAAGGTACATAGATGACAGCTAGACGGTTTTTGCGGGCTGAGAGAAAGACTTAACAGATTTTTAATCAGGCTTAAAAAAAGAAAAAACAAAGCAGACGTCACCCCTAGTTACAGGAACACACACACACACACAGCCGCGTCATAAAAGACTAGACACGTACATAGACACACAGCAACATCCACACACAGATACACTTGCAATACCTAAAGCTGAGTAGATGGCACCCTTAGACAGACGGACTGCTTATTTCCTGAGGGTCTTTCATTTACTAGGGGGAGATGATTCTTATGAATTAATATTCATCCTTTGACCAGTAGACGACTTCGGCAGTGTCAGATTGATTTGCCATCCAGCGTTTTTTTTGTGGTTACCCGAGATTGCTTTCTTCGTGTAATTGTAATCGGAGATGACGTTCAGTCACTTTGTCTTTCTATTTATGGAACTGAGAGGGAGACTTACTGCCTCTTGGCTAATAGAAGTCATCACCTTTGGCCGAGGGGCCAGAATTAGGGCTTCGTATTTGTTATTCTCATGTAAGGTTAGAAAACAAAAGATTAGTGCATCAGTGTCCCAACATTTGGTGTGTGTGTGTGTTTGTGTGTGTGTAGGAGAGACAGGATTTGTTTACCTATTGTTTACTTTGCATTTGATTCAATGTTTTAATAAGGTAACGATTTAGCTAACACCAGACTCCTTCCCCTGACCTCTGTCCTTAACCTGTAAACTGTGATTGTGTGTGTGTGTCTGTGTGAATCTGTCTGTTTGCATCTGTCTGTGTGCGTTGCCATGTTGATATCTTGAGTCAAGTGATTAATTTCCTTTATTGTTTATCATGAGAATGTTTTACAAGATTATCCATCTTTTTTTTTGCTGCTACTGATTTCTATGGTAAACTTAAATTAACACATAAAAACGAAACATCTTATAAGATGCACATTTACAATGAACTTTTTATTTGTTTAGTTTTTTTTTTGCACTTTTTTTGTATTATTGACATTTTAAACTTGTTCATCCATAAAGGACATCCGAATTCTAACGTCAGTGTTGGGTCTTTGTCTTTCACTGTACAATGTGTCTCCAACTTAATGGTTTAAACCGTAAGAATACTAAAAATGGTAAATAAAACGTTGTGAAACTGCGAGTAATCCGCACTTTTACAATTTTTGTGTGGTGTGTGCATGTATTCGTAAATATTTTTTTGCAAACCGATGTTGTAGCTGGAACTAGCAGTGTGTGTTTGCGTGTGTGTCTCTACATTTTTCTACACGAGTAAGCACAAAATCCTTAAAACAGGAGCGCTAGGACTTCGCCAAAGACCAAACATACAGATTAATACGACATGGGTTGAGTTCGTTTTGACCAAAACCTTCCCGTCAAACAGAACTAATCGGGAAGGACTTTTTGTCACTGAGACCGTACTATAGAGCTGGTTTTATGTTGTCCGTGAAAACAAATGTGGGGATGAAATACTCTATCCAGGTTATTTTTCAAAAGTAGGTAGGGTCCGTTTTGTATTTTGGCCTTTTCTTTTCATGGAAGTTGTGTACCACTATCTGCCGTAGATTCTAAGTTTTCAATTTAAGTGAAAAAGATCCATAGATTACGGTAACTTTAGACATATGGGCTGCTTTTAGGGAAAAACGGTAGCATCTGAACAGTGACTTGTAAAAATACCAGACTTTAATACTTTATATTTTGCTACAATGAATTTGGACCAATTTTGCACAGGTGTATAAAAAATTGATTGACTGACCTAGACTGTGATGAAAGAAGCGATAAATAGTACAATGTATCATTCAACAAAGACAATCAGTTATACCGTTATACCATTTACAGGAACTGAAATAAATTATACATTTTAGTCACTGTCCTTATTTCGTTTTTTAACCTTTTGGTATTTTATTTTGATAAATAGCATGAATGTGCAGATATTCAAAATATTTCTCATGTAGTTTTTTGCATTTCATTCATACACGTAAATACTCCTTTTGGACACGTCCGCTTTCTAGTAGTTTTTTGTAGTCTTGTTATCAGGGAAATCATTATTTCATTGGTAATTATTGTGATAATGCAATTTCGTTGTAAATGAGGGATCTAAGGTCTTGAAGATGTGATGCAAGTAGAGGGAGGAAGCATGAAATGTCGCAGTAGTCAAGCATGACCTTGTTCAAGTTTTGCGGGATGATTTTTAATGTGCGCAGTTATTTTTATTGGACTGCTACTGATGTGAATTGCAACAAACACTAAGTAAATCCTTTGTGGAAATAAATACCAAAAGCTGTTTCTTCCAACTTTTCCACACGTCTCATTCTCTGTTTTCCGAGGGCGTTGGAGCCGGTGGGACTGAGGGTACAGGGCTACCCTCAATATTAGAGGTTAAACTATCCCCCTGAATATTTTTTTTATAGTTTTCTTTTTAAGTAATTCAGTTTTGGAATAAAAATAAGCGCTGAATTTTGTCACGTCCTGTCGCGACTGAATCCGACATAAGTAATTAACATAAGTAATTTTAATAGCTAGAGAACGAACGAACGTGATCAAATATAAAATCTTTCTTCTGGCAATTTGTTTAAAGACGTAGTTGCTAGCTATCTTTGTCATATTGTATCTAACAAACGTTACAGAAGCTTGCTTGATAACACGGAGTAGTTCCTATGGCTGTGTAAAAAAAGTGATTGTGAATGATTTGTACAATCTGTCTTTCTTCACCATAGGGTCTGCATGTAGTTAATATTGGATGAACCACATCCAATCAAGAATGGAGTGTAAAGAAGCTAAAGGTTTTGGTAAAAATCTCCACATCACATTTTTTCGTGTAGATATTTTTGAATCATTTAGATGAAGCTAAACAAACATGCCTGACTGAGATGTTACCAACATCATTGTAGTATTAGTCATCCTAAAGATGCACTCTGGTTACATTATCATCTGAAATACCTTTCCAGCTGAAAAGTCCCAGCATACAAAAAAGGTCAGGCACCTTATTTACCAATGCTGGTTAGGACTATTACAAGTTCAGAAGTCCCTACTTTCACAAAGTCAAACCGATTGGAATATTCACACTGAATGTTTGAGTCCTATCAACTCCCACAAGGCATCGGAACAGAAAGCCTATTGAGCAGACCACATTCTTTGGGTTAGCTATCTACTATCTATTTGCTACACCCTTTCCACACATATTGAGTCTTGCAAGCCAGCGTTGTGGAAACAACTATTGCCGCAGGTACCTCCGTGTGAAACAGTCTGTCGCACTGGTCCTGTTAGTCCTTCATTGGTAAATAATGCCCAACCCTTTTTTAACCAGCGTGCATCTTTGTATACTGTAGTCGTGGACAAATAGAATCAAAACTAGAAGTGGAAAAACACGTAAAGCTACATGTTAAATAGACCTTTTGGTGAATATATTAACATTAACACAGTATTTGCTGGCCTCCCCAATGACACCCCGTTCCCTATATATAGGGCACTGCTTCTGACCCAGGCTGCCTAGGATTCTGGTCAGAAGTAGTGCGCTGTGAGGGGGTTAGGGAACATTGTGGACAAGGGCCGGGTGGAAGTTATATTGGACGGCTGTGGTGTGTTTGTATCATGGCCGAAAAAGGCTCAGAGATCCCCAAAAGAGATTTGTTGTTCTCGAACACGGTATCCTGTCTTACACCCACGCCAGCATCCTGTGTGTGTGGCTGACGTGTGTGTGTGACTGTGTGTGTACACATCCTCTGTCGGTTATTCTCGTGTTCCATTGTAATAATGAAGTTGAGTGGGAAACAGTGGGAATCTGGTTTGTCATCGTTCAGACTGAAACACGGAGACACACACCGATTGTGTATGTCGGGGGGGGGCATGTTTTACTTACCTTCTGGGGATGTTTGATCAGGGAACACGGGAGTCTTATTGGTCTGTGTGTGTGTGTGTGTGACTGATCCAGCATTCTGGACCCCCTGAGCAATGGAACTTGACCACTGTGAACATGAACAGGACCACTGTTCACATGTGGGCCAAGTACCGTCGCTACAGGGGAGAGACAGGATCACTCCTCACCCCTCCTCACCGTGGGGGAGAGACAGGATCACTCCTCACCCCTCCTCACCGTGGGGGAGAGACAGGATCACTCCTCACCCCTCCTCACCGTGGGGGAGAGACAGGATCACTCCTCACCCCTCCTCACCGTGGGGGAGAGACAGGATCACGATAAGGTTGTGCGAAGGCGGAGGTGGGTAAATTACTAGGTTGCCAGATTGTGTGGTATCATCAGTTGCCATCAGTTAAGCCAGGCATAGTTGCCAGGTTCTTGTGGGGTTTACCCAATCTAGATTATATAAATGAGAGGAGAAGAATATGAGGTGACCGACAGGCAATACTTATTTAGTCGTGCGTCAACATGGGAACTTTTGGGAGAGAACACACCAATTAGTACTTCACAAATCCACAGATTGCTATAAGATGACCGCTAAATATTTATAAATATCCATCTCCACTTTTGGGGCCATAATCAAGAAGTATAAAACACCTGGAAGTGTGACGAACCTGAACGAGGACAAGAATTTCACCCCCATGAACAATGAGGAGAGTTCAAGAGGCAAAACAATCTCCAAGGCTTACAGTTGGAGAACCCGTCACCAAGTCTCCAAAACCACTATTAGAGGCCAACCCCATGCCAGAAGAAATGTAGTCACCAAGCCACAGACGTAAACACCAGGAGTATGCCAAATTACACTGGAACTTGGAATTTGTACCAGGTTCTGTGGTTTGATGAGGCTTATTTTGAATCTTTCGGCAGCAAACCCCGGAGGTGGGCTGTTGTGGGCTGTATGACTTCTACAGGCCCTGGGAACCTTGTTAGGATATATGACAACATCAAGTACCAGAAGAGTTTAGGCCACAATCCGTCTGTCTCTTCCAGGAAGTCCTATTTGGTTCTTCCACCAGGACAAAGATCCAAAGCACACGTCCACATCCACACAGAAATGGTGGAGAATCAAGCTTTTGAAATGGCTTTTTGAGTCCCCTGACTTGCATCATGTTGAAAATCTGTGGGGTGAGCTGAAGGGTAGAGTCCACATGCAAGGACCAAGGACTTGGAAGGGTCCGGAAAGGTTCTTTATCTGAGATGTTCTCCCAACACATTGGTTTAGCAAATTTTTACCCAGTACAGTTTGCCAGGCGGCAGATTGGTCAACCGTAGGAATCTCCCTGGTCCAGTGTTGGGTTCCCCCTTCAGCCATTGGAAATCCTTGGCAATGTGATTGGGTTCTGAATGCCACAGAATCACTCCACCAGGAATCCCCCTGGCCGCAGGGAAGGTTCTGTTCGCCTCCGAGAGTGTGTGGGTGTGTGTTCCACAGTCACCTCTCAACGCACCGCCCTGTGAACCAGAAATGCCTTCCGCTCTTTCTACTCAATTGAGTCCTCGTGCAGAAGAATGCTTGTGGCCTTCACTATATGCAGCGAGAAACGCATACAGAGACGTACATTGTGACGCCGTGCGTCATCGTCCTCAGACCACTTTGGCCACTTAACGCGCATTCTTAAAAAACAAAAAGTAAAATCAGTCGCATTCCAAATTTTTGATGTAAATGTGTACGGCGAAAACCAACACACTACGATGATACAACACACTTACTTTTTCTCTTGAGACTCGTGGGTTTCTCTCGAGACTCGTGGGTTTCTCTCGAGAAGAAAGACGACCGTAGCCACACGGCCACTGAAGCCGGAGGAGGTGCGTGTGAACACGGCAGTCTCAGCGCTGGGTCCGGGAAAAGGGAATTCCTTCTTGTTGACGTCAGAGGACAGGTCCTCCCTTCCGAGAGAGACTGTGTGTGTGTGTGTCTGTGCAGCCAGGGCCGTTGCCATGCATCCTGGGGCCCTGGAAAAAATCAAGCCAATGCCTGGGCGCCCTCGCATACAGACAACGTTGATATTATTATGAACAGTGGGCCCCGTCAAGCCCAGAGCTCCCTGAATTCCCTGCGTTCGGCCCTGTCTGCTGCCAAAAGACCAGACCGGATAAGTCAAGGCCACACGAGACTAAAGTTACTGTTTACCCCTCCTCCCACTCCCTCCCTCTCTCCTCTCCCTCTCTCTCGTTCTCCTCTTTTCTCTGTGTGGTGTTTTTCTCTCTCGTCGTCATAGTGATGGGGCCACACAAACAAACAGTGTGCTACAGTAGTTAGAAGCTCTGTCAGGATCATCCCGGTAACCGCAACAACGTCACCGTGCACCCCCACCCTCCCTCCCTGCCTGCCACACACACACACACACCCACACACCCACACACACTTCTCTCCCTCTAATCTGTCAAAAACACATATAATTGGCGTGTTATTATGGAATGTGCCCCACCTCATATGTGTGTGTGTGTCTTTGAGTCTTAAACCTTTTCAGCAGGGGCTTTTTGGAGGGTCACATACAATCTGTTAGGGGTTGGGTTTAAATTAGGGTTAAAGTTATGGAAAACTTTTACTGTTAGGATTTTGTGGTTTGTTTAGTTTTTCTTGTGATTGTATTGTCGTGTCCCTGACAACAAGGCATTTAACTTTAATTGCTCGCGGATTATTGCCATAAATGAAAATGTGTCCTCAGTCAATTTATCTAGTAAAAAACGGTTTTTATTTTATTAACATCCCAGAAAAAGAGAGTGAAATTGGTTCAGTGAAAGAAACCACTTGAGAGAGGATTAGGGGAGGAGAGTGGTTGATAAATGTACCCAGAGCAAATTTAACGGATACACATCACTCTGACATGCTGTGTGTGTGTGTCTGTGTGACTGTGTGTATGTGTGGAGAGAGCTAGTCTGTACCCTCAAGCTCGAACCATCTTAATTGAATGACAGGGGGGTATTTAATGAGGCTGAATGCTATGCACAAACACACGTTGTCCATTCAGCAGCGGTTGTTGTCCGTTCAGCAACGGCCTCTCGAATCACTATGTGCAGTTCCAAAATCAGATTAAGACAAGTAAATGATTAACCATTAGAAAGGGTTAATTGAATTTCTAGCTTGTCAAGTTCATGCTACCAGCTCCAGAGCATGGCCCTTTTTGACTCCTGGCGTCCTTCTAAATCTCACTCCTCTTCTCTGCTCCTCTCTACTCCTCTCTGCTTCTCTCTCAAAACCCATTAGAGAAGAAATTCCTGTAGATTGGACCTCAGACCTGCTCCTTCGATAGGCTTGAAAAGAATACGAGGAGGCCGGAACCTCAGAACCAGGAGTTCTGTTTTAAACGCTTGCAGTACCCTTATAGGGAAAATGTCTCCACATAGTGGCCAAAACATGCACTGCCACCTCTGATCACCCAGAATGTTAAAATGTTATTTTAAGGTGTGTGAGTGCTTGGGCAAAAAAACTATTCTTCATTTTAATGTGTCGTCTTAAATCAACATTTCTGTTGACTCACAGACCATAAACTATACCTCTACTCCTGCCAGGTATTTACATGTAAACTATACCTCTACTCCTGTGAGGTCTTGACATGTAAACTATACCTCTACTCCTGTGAGGTCTGGCCATGTAAACTATACCTCTACTCCTGCCAGGTATTTACATGTAAACTATACCTCTACTCCTGCCAGGTATTTACATGTAAACTATACCTCTACTCCTGCCAGGTCTTGACATGTAAACTATACCTCTACTCCTGTGAGGTCTGGCCATGTAAACTATACCTCTACTCCTGCCAGGTATTTACATGTAAACTATACCTCTACTCTTGTGAGGTCTGGACATGTAAACTATACCTCTACTCCTGCCAGGTATTTACATGTAAACTATACCTCTACTCCTGCCAGGTATTTACATGTAAACTATACCTCTACTCTTGTGAGGTCTGGACATGTAAACTATACCTCTACTCCTGCCAGGTATTTACATGTAAACTATACCTCTACTCTTGTGAGGTCTTGACATGTAAACTATAACTCTACTCCTGTGAGGTCTGGACGTAAAGCAACACTAGAATTCAATCAGAGCCGTCACTTTTTAAGGGATTTTCTGACTGCCGAATTCTCAGAAATTAATTACAAAAAAAAGTTCAGTTTGCCTATGGTGAAAATTTGCCTATGGTGACCAATAACAACCCTGTTAAATAAATATAACACCATGCTATTACTACAGCTTAACCTGGAATCTCACAACCCCCACGTATTCTACACGCTCTGCTCCAGTAGAGAAAGACGCGGCTAGATGTGCACGTGTGTACAAGTGTACATGTAGATGTGTGTGTATGTGCATATGCTTACTTATCTCCAAACCAGAAGTTGTAACAGCCTGCAACATTACATCTCTAATTGTAACAGTCTAACAGCATATCTCTAGTTGTAACAGCCTAACAGTATATCTGTAATTGTAAAAGTCTAACAGCATATCCCTGATTGTAACAGTCTAACAGCATATCTCTAGTTGTAACAGCCTAACAGTATATCTGTAATTGTAACAGTCTAACAGCATATCCCTGATTGTAACAGTCTAACAGCATATCTCTAGTTGTAACAGCCTAACAGTATATCTGTAATTGTAACAGTCTAACAGCATATCCCTGATTGTAACAGTCTAACAGCATATCTCTAGTTGTAACAGCCTAACAGTATATCTGTAATTGTAACAGTCTAACAGTAAATCTCCAATTGTAGCAGTATATCTCCAGAACGCAGATTAATACCTTTACAATAGCCATCTTATTAAGTTATGTATACACACAAATAGTATAACAAAATGTCACTATCATTAGTCATAATTACATTAAAACATGTTCTCAAAAAATTCCTTTGGAGTGCAGAAGTTTACAGAGTCGATCTGGATGAACCTTAAACGATTCCCATGGAGTGCAGGGGTGTTCAGAGTCTATCCGGATGAATCCGAAACGATTCCCATGGAGTGCAGAGGTGTACAGAGTCTATCGGGATGAATCTTTTAAGAGCTGGATTCTCACAGATCGCTGAAGATCTGCTGTCTTTTGGTCCAGTCCATAGGGGGCGCTCTCTTTTTGGTGTGCTTGGCCCTCACCTTCTCTTTGGCCTCGGCTGCCGTGGGGCTGAGAAGCAATCCACTCACCAGGAACGGGTCTGACACACCCCGTTCATCTTCCTCAGCTGTCTAGAGAGACACACACACACAGTACACACACATTCATTACATACAACCGATGAGGAACTAGCTACAGTACACACACACCTGGAGGCTCATCTCCGAGCCGCTGAATTCTGATTTGGTGATCGCGTCCCGCGACGATTGGGATGCTGAGCTGTCATTGGTCTGTGACTTGGGGGAGCCGTTTGGGATTGGTGAGCCCGTCAGGGTGACGTTGATGATTGGTGGATTCGTGGAGGCGGGGTCTGTGGTTGGAGAGGGTGTGGCCGAGACGGGGCCCGCAATCGGCTCGTCCACATTCACCTCTGGAAAACAGGAATGAGGAATATGAGCAAATAGTTCAGAACTCTTCGTGGGACCTTCGCAAACAGAACTATGGGTTCTGGGGTCCCGGAGTGGCCCAGTGGTCAAAGTCACTGCCGCAGGTGCACTGCAATGCTGTGACTTAGTCCACTGGTCCAGTGTCACTCAGTGTCCACAAAGTCATAGACACAATGCATTGTTAAACAAGGCAGAGGCAATCCGGAGCCCTGAGGGGGAACGAGTATCTGAGAAAAGAGCCAGGGGCATCGTTTGACCTTTGACATGTGCACTGGTGGGTGTGACCCCTAGCCTCTCAAACAACTGGTCCGTTTCCGCGTCGACCATCAGCAGCCGGGTCTTGTTGCCCCCTCCCCGAATTAACGACACCACCTCCGAATGCGGTAGCCCCTCGACGCTCACTCCATTCACCTGGGAGGAGAGAAGGAAGAAACCAGACACACTGTGTTGGAGAGAGAGGAGAGGATTTATACAGGTTGTGATTGGAAAAGCTACGTTCTTCTTAACCGGCTATCAGCTACCCCTGTTCTCAAAAATACATGAATGGCGATTTGAAACGACTGCTTTTATCGCTAAAGGTTTCGATTTTAAACCGGTACATTTTCTGAACTTAAGTACACTCCCACTGGCAATGTCTCATACCGTGTCCTCCATCACACACAGGAAGTATAACAGTGATCAAGGTAAACCAGTCCATGTAAACAAAAAAACGAATCTCTTAGGTGCATGTGTGTTGGGTGTGCTGGGGTGTGTGTTGGGGTGGGCTGGTGTGACAGAGTGGAATAACCGACACACACACACACACACCTCCACCAGTCGATCGAGGGGTCTGATGCCAGCGTGTGCTGCGGGCGACTCGGGATCCACACCGCGTACAAACTGCCCTTGCCGTGTCGCGCCGCTGTGCAAGTTGAACCCGTACCCCCGCTGCCCCCTCGCCAGGTGGCACAGGCGAGGGCAGAGTTCCACCGTCGCCACGGGGAGGTTGGCTTCCGACGGCAACGACTCCGTCTCCCACGACAACTACACAAAGACGGGGAGAGGAGACGCAGTCATGGAAACGGTTGATCGTGGAACCTTTGTTTGGTTTTATTCGGTGACATCCAGTGCCAATGACGAGGATACCGGCTTCATGGATACACTGTGGAGTTTTTAGTGAACTATGTCACCCAATCGTGTACTATGTCACCCAATCGTGTACTGTGTCATACAATCGTGTACCGTGTCATACAATCATGTACTGTGTCTTTCAGTCGTGTACCGTGTCATCCAGTCACCCATTTTGGAGCAAGTTTAGTGTCATGTGTCTTTGGTGTGGTCCAGAACCCACGTGGAGATCTGTACGGATCTAGATGGGGGTGTGACAGCTGGTCGGCCATTTTGGAGGCGTGGCCTGGGAGTAGGCATGTCACTCAAAACCCAGGATGGGTTACGGCTTGGATCGTTCAGTGGTCTTATCGTCGGTCCCGAAGGCCATACTTTACCCTTTGTAGTACACTACTTTAGACAAAGACCCACAGTGTCCTGGTGCGGCGTAGTGTGTTCAGGAGGGAACAGGACGCCACCTGGCCATGTGTTGGGAGAGGGTTGTGTCCGGGCTAAGTGGATGTAAGCCTCCCAGTCCGGCCCAGTAACGGGACACTAGTGAACACATATCCACCTCAGAGGAGGCCGTGTGTGTGTCTGATATCAGGGGAAAAGACAGACAAGAGGAGGTGGAAAGAAAGAGATTGAGAGAGGAGAAAGAGGAGAAGTGAGAGATAGCGTGAGAAAAGAGGAGAGAGGAGGAGAAAGGGAGGAGGGGGAGGGAGGTGGGGACTCCTGAGAGTGGTTGGCCTCCTCCTCCTTCTCCTCCTCCATATACCAGCCCTGAGACAAACATACAAATCCTCTATTCAGAGACACGAACCTGCCAACACACACATTGACAGTTTAGTAACTTGCCAGAAGCACACAGACACACACCCACATAAACACACACACAAACGCACAACCACATAAACACACACACAGACACACACCCACATAAACACACACACAGACACACACCCACATAAACACACACACAGACACACACCCACATAAACACACACACAGACACACACCCACATAAACACACACACAAACACACACCCACACAAACGTGTGCCGGGCCCCCGGAACTGTCCGGTTCTAAAATGACCTCAGAACCTCAAAGCCCGGCCATGTCTCTGGAGACATTGAGGAGGAAGTGTTTATTCGAACAACTGGGGACTAGCCGTCAAGTCTCAGTTTTCTGTGTCGAGGCGGCACAAGATGAAAGAGGCCGAGTTAGAAATAGAAGCGGGATTCATTTAGGAGTTTGCTACTCAAAGAATAACATTTGGCGCTGGGGGTGTAGCCCGAGCTCAGCCGGTAACCGCCAGCAGATGTTAACCGGGTACCGGACAGTCTTACCGACAGACCGCTAGCAGCTAAAGGGTTACAGGACTGTCGCACGCATACACCTTCAACAGGTAGACAGGCAGAAGGAGAAACTAACCGTTTCCCATAGCAACTGACAAGCTGTCAGTCAGTAGGTTTAGCTGGTAAACCTGTTCCTGTCACAACGTTTGGGTGGGTGTGTGGACGTTGTGGATGTGTGTATGTGGTTGTGTGTGGGCGTTTGTGTGTGTGTGTGTGTGATGCAGGCTGTGTGGATAACCTACCCTGGTCATGTAATGCAATAAGGGCGTCTGCCTCTATAACACAATATCCCGTTGGACAATGAACATGGTGTGGGTTAATAGAGAGTATCAGTGATCTGTGACATAATATAGACGTGTGTGTTCATGTGTTTGTCGGTAGGTGTGTGTGTCTGTATGTGTGGAAGTATGTTGAAATTCCAGTTCAATAATGTTCTTGCCTTTTCAATGGGGTAATAGCGAAATGATGCTGAATAACCAATGTAACCTGTAGTGCCCAGGGAAAGACCAGGCCCGATACCTTCAGTACCAAGTGGTACCAGCCAGGATGACCCCGTATACCTTCAGTACCAAGTGGTACCAGCCAGGATGACCCTGTATACCTTC
>JACXGK010011579.1:0-15760 GCA_016801125.1 Novumbra hubbsi
ATTTGGGTAGTTCCTTTGGTTAAGTCTACCAGCTTTACACACCTGGACCTATATTTGGGTAGTTCCTTTGGTTAAGTCTACCAGCTTTACACACCTGGACCTATATTTGGGTAGTTCCTTTGGTTAAGTCTACCAGCTTTACACACCTGGACCTATATTTGGGTAGTTCCTTTGGTTAAGTCTACCAGCTTTACACACCCAGACCCAAAATGTTGTTGTTCCTTTGGGTAGGTCTACCAGCTTTACACAACTGGACCCATATTTGGGTAGTTCATCCCATTTAATAATGTAAAACAACACATTTGAATGATATTCTGTATTAATAAACAAATGTTATACTTTTAACCCAGGTATGACATGTAGCACGGCGTAGTTCCTCTCTTACTGGTCACTCAGTGTAATTCTGTGTCTGACAGTCGTGGGTGGTTCACCTTGAACATGGGTCTGACATGGTCCAGATGTGTGGCGCTGGTGAAGGGAGCCTGGACGTGGCTGACGGCCTCCATCAGGGCCTTGGCCGTCTTGGCCATCTGCTCCATCTCCACGTTGTACAGCAGGCGTCTCTGCTTCTCGCTGGCCACACCTGTGGAGGACAAGACTCTGTCAACAGGCGTCAAGGGGTACACTTTTTGGTTTTTGGCCCAGCACTGACACACCTGTATCGAAGTCTTTCCCTTCCATTTACTTGCTTGATGTAATTAACCTATCAACAAGTCTTTAATATGAATCAGGTGTGTGAGTGCTAGAGCAATAACTAACATGTATTCCTTAGGGTCCCCAGGACAAGGGTTGAGAAGCACTGCCTTAATGCATGCTGACTCACAAGAATTTGGCATTTATTCAACATAATTACAGTCAACGTCTTGTGTTCTTTTACCGTCTTGACAGTTAACCAAACAATACCCTATGCAGATTGCTATCAACTCTAGTGACAGATTAGCTTTCAGTCCATTTGCTTGTTCACTCTTGCCTCTACAATTACTTTAAAAAAACTCACTTTGCTTGTTCGATTTGAGGGTTAGTTTTTTTGTTTCATTCATGGCTATCTTCTTCCCAGCGATTTCATCATAAATGGCTGACAAGTACTCCTCTGGTAAATCTTTGCTGTCGTTGATTCCTCGATTCATTTTGATGTATTGCTCTTTAGTCATTTTATTCTTCACCTGGGCAACAACAAAATGTATAATCAAACCTTTGGTCACAGCTCATATACCAACACATTGTGAAATTAAACAAAGGCCAAATTAGCAGTGTGGACAAGTGACTCACTTGTGGGCTGTGCAGGTCTGTGGTCAGCATGATGATTGAATAAGCCAGGACATAGGCCGTATCCGCACTGGCAAACTCGGTTTGCCTGAAGGTTTGAAAAGTTCAAGGTGAGATCATTTGATGCATAATAACTTTAGAACAACTACACATTCCATTAACCCTAACCTTGCAATCCGTCTACCGAGATTGAAAAGAGAGACTAACCCTTGGTTACATTCCAAATATCTGGCCGCAAATTTCTCCATGAGACGATCTATTTTCTGGGCCTCCCCTGGCAGTCGAAAGCCCTCCAGGAATAGACGCAGAGCCGAGACAAAGTCCTTGCCTTGGAAATCCATTTGGTCCACATAAGCGTACATCACCTCTTTATTAAGGCGCTCGTTGTCCCCGATGAACTCACCCACCTGAGTCTAACAAGCAAAGAAATTCAGAAAGATTTATATTTTCTATTTAAAAGGCTTTTCTCGACCGATGGAAAGAAAGGGAGCCATGACAGATGAAGAGGAGACATGACAGATGAAGAGGAGACATGGTGGTGAAGTGGGTATTGAATATGGGTATATGTATATACAGCACAGAAAATATTATGTTAGGAAAAGTCCTTTAGGGGCAGCTGGCCAGACATTTAAATCCAGGACCAAGTTAATGTTTTCTAGTTTCAGCAGGTGTCTTACCGAGTCCAGCCTCTCTTCCTGGTGCAGAAACTGAGCCAGATCCTCCGGCGTGGTACCCAGCATGCCTTGATCCTGTAGATACTGGATCCCCCTCTTTGGCTTCTTGTTGAACCTACACAGAAGAACAGAGGAGAACGGAAACGTGCGTGACGCTCAAGATCCAAAGTGTCAAATTTGCTGAATCGCTTAAGACAGTTGGCGCACGCCGGCAGATCCACAGATCAACCTGACCCAACCGCACAGGGAGAGCCCCGGCAACCCTTCCGGTGCCGTGCACACTCACAGGTCGATGCCTTGCTCGATGATCTCCTTCTGCTGCTTGAGCACCTCGAACTGCTCTGCGTTGTCCGCCCCCGACGTCAGGGGGCTGTAGGAGCCGATGCCGGAGGAGGCCGTGGAGTCCAGGGAGTTCAGGCTGCCGTAGCGGTGCATGGCCTCCGGGGGCTTGGCACTCTCGCTGGGATCCGGCTCCACAGGCTTCTCCTGGCCTACAGGGCATCCCAGAATATTAACAAGAACCCTTCAAAACGTGACCCGGGTCATTCGGGACAGCTGTTGCAGGTGTCTGCTGTTAGTCTGAACGCCAAACTAACTTACAAAGACCAACTGCAAGCCCTGCTTATAACTCATGGCACCTTTTGCTATATTATAATATATTCCTTATACAAGTCAGCCAGTACATTCCAAAATAAGTCAGCCAGTGACGGTTTGCATACATGTACTGAAAAACGTAACCACAGAATAACACCATTGGCCCCCAGTTCTCTTCACAGATGAGAGCAGATTTCCACTGATCACGTGACAGACGTGAAGTACTCTGGAGACACCGTGGTGAACCTTATTCTGCCTGCAACATCATTCAGCATGACCGGTTTGGCGGTGGGTCAGTGATGGTCTGGGGAGGCATATGCTTGGAGGGTCTCACAGACCAGCGCGTGATAGCAAACAGGCCCTGACTGCTGTTAGGTACCAGGATGACATCCTCAGACCCATCATCAGCCACTGGTGCAGTGGGCCTTTTGTTCTGCATTTTATTAGACCCGATGTGTGACTTAAGTGTTCCCTCAATTATTTGGAGCAGCACAGGTCCGTGTGTGCCGGGGGACCGGCCTCCGATGTGTAGTTGAATTTGTGGGTCGACGTAGGGCCGTCACACCTCAGCAGGTTTGTCAGTTAGAAAGCCCTGGGCTGCTGTACAAGCTCTAGGTATGACCACGACTCGGTCTCTGGGGGGAAATGCATTTGCTCTTAGCCTTGTGGAAAACCAGGCTTTCACTCTAAAGGAAGCCACTGTAAATGTCAAATCATGAAACTAATGTAATACATTTCTTTGGCGGAGCTCAAATGGGACTCATTCGATCAGAATCAGAATCCGGTATATTAGCTAAGTGAAATGTCCGCATTTCTGTGGACCAGCATTTGACATGGGATGTTGCAGGTTGTAGAAAACATAAGGTGGGTCAAGTCTCTGCACCCTTAATAAAAATGCAGCAATGTAAAGGCTGAAATCAAGACAAATCATGTCAGTCCTTTTTCTCACCCTCAGGAATATGCCGGTCAGACATGTTTTGTATCGATTTTAGCCTCAACCACACCAGCGTATTTAATAAGAATCTATACTTTCTATATCCACTGAATGCAGAGCACATACACAACATTGACACAGATGTATATCATAGCACATGACGATATCCAACCGTACCTAGGCTGGTCTGGGAGTTGGGGTTCACGTATTGGTCGTTGCTCCACTCCACCATACACTTCAGGATCGACACGAGGCACTCCAGACCCTTTTTCCTTAAGCAGAGCTCCTAAAAGAATTACAGAATGCGGTCACACAACAGCACAGAGGCCCGGCGATGGTAAGTGTCCAACCGATCAATGTCTTACCTGAGCAGGTGTGGTGCCAAGCTCATGACCCACCCTGCCCTGGGCGATCTTCGACAGGTAATTGACCAGCCTCTCGAATATGTTAGCAGCATTCAGGTCACAGTCATAATTGACATAGATGTCCACCACACTCTGGGCGTCTGCGGAGACACAGGGGAGACAGAGGTGAGTATCGGTTGATCGACCGCTCGAGCGCGAGGTAGCGTGTAGCCGACAAAGAAGGAAGGTCCAAAAGAATGGATTACCGCTGGTGCTTTACTGTCCCAACTAGAGGAGTGGGACGTTAGTCATGTTTATTAATCGTTTGTTTATCAGAGTATAGTGAAAATGACCATTAACCGCAGCATTGCAAGCGCCCTGCTCTAACGGCTGAGCCTCACAAACAACATAGACTACTAACCTGCACAGATTCTAGTAAGGCTCTGGATGACCATCCACTTATGATCAAAGGAGCTGGTCGACGTCTCCAGGATATAGAGGAAAATCTCTTTGAAAAACACCTGAGGGGAAAAGAAAGTGGTACACTGTTTCACATGATAAACATCCTGTATGCCGCTGTGAAGGGTTTGTTCCTACACAGCACACAGGCAATCAAACACAGAGCAATGAAAAAAACAATCACATTCTGCTTTACGCATTGTGTATTAATTAAAGGGTTTGTTCCAAAGGGCACCATACTCCCTACTAATCCAGATGCATGTCAAGGAGAAAAGGGTGTCATATTGTGGGCGGGGCCAAACAGTACCTCAATTTGCATCTTGAGGTGGGTCTTAAAATGGGAGAGGAGGGTGAGGAAGATGGAAAGCGAGAGCTCGAACACCTCAGGGACGGAGGAAACACCGTTCTTGGACAGTGCGACACACAGGTATTGCTTGATGGCGTTGATGAACATCTCGTTGGTTTTGAAGATGGGCCCGGCGTTCTGCAGGATGGACAGCAGCAGCTGGAGGGAGAGCACCTTGGAACGCAGCTCGTGAGATCTACAGGGTCAGATGGACAGTGGTAATAGTAAAGGGTTGCTTATGTTGTTGTTTGTATACTGTGCTATGGGCGGAATCAATACCACTATGTTGTTCATTACTTGAGAGAGCCTTGGTGTGGCGTCATCCATTATTTCCAAGGTAATGTAAAGAACCTTGGTGTGGCGTCATCCATTATTTCCAAGGTAATGTACAGAACCTTGGTGTTGCATCATCCATTATTTCCAAGGTAATGTAAAGAACCTTGGTGTTGCGTCATCCATTATTTCCAAGGTAATGTAAAGAACCTTGGTGTTGCGTCATCCATTATTTCCAAGGTAATGTACAGAACCCATGTGTGGCGTCAGCTATCATTTCCAAGGTAATGTACAGAACAGAGGTGTGAGTCATCCCTTATATCCAAGTTAATGTACAGAACAGAGTGAGTCAGGAGAGCTTACTTAGGATCAGTGGGGCCATCTGACAGCGGTTTCATGGACAGCTTGCAGAGGGAGCGGAACACTAAAAAGGCATCCTTCTGGAGGATATGGGAGAACTTAGCAATGGGGGAGGAGCCACTTGTCGCTCCAGATTCCTACAAAAGAAAATAAACACAAAAAGTAATACAGATTCAACATTCACGAATAAATGAAAAACCCACACCCCTATATGACCTAAAGGAATCAGGTTGTACTAAAAAATGTCCACCTGCTCCCCATTTAACACAGTGCACTTGGAGGTTAAGACATGTCGTTCACGGTTGTATGGGTAGTCACCATATAACACAGTGCACCAGGAGGTGAAGACATGTCGTTCACGGTTGTATGGGTAGTCACCATATAACACAGTGCACCAGGAGGTGAAGACATGTCGTTCACGGTTGTATGGGTAGTCACCATATAACACAGTGCACCTGGAGGTGAAGACATGTCGTTCACGGTTGTATGGGTAGTCACCATAGAACACAGTGCACCTGGAGGTGAAGACATGTCGTTCACGGTTGTATGGGTAGTCACCATAGAACACAGTGCACCTGGAGGTGAAGACATGTCGTTCACGGTTGTATGGGTAGTCACCATATAACACAGTGCACCTGGAGGTGAAGACATGTCGTTCACGGTTGTATGGGTAGTCACCATAGAACACAGTGCACCTGGAGGTGAAGACATGTCGTTCACGGTTGTATGGGTAGTCACCATATAACACAGTGCACCTGGAGGTGAAGACATGTCGTTCACGGTTGTATGGGTAGTCACCTGAGTGTCGTTGGAGGAGAGCGAGAGCCTGTCGTCGGTCAGCGAGGGGGTGAAGCCGGTGGATATGGGGGTGCCAGGGATACCGTTGGCATGGCCATTGTCCGTGTCGCTGCCCAGCCCAGCCTCCTCTTCCAGCAGCACCGGGACCGGGGTATCATCCATGCTCCCAGTGGCGCTGCACACACTCTCCCTGCATTCTGCACCGACACCAGAACTCGTCAGTCATTGGCTTCTGTCACTATATCATAGTTAAGGTCCGACAATTAGTCTAATCTGTTACAGACAAGAAGAAGAGTAAGAATAAAAGGTGCTTGACCTCCGACAACTGTGTTGACAACTTCCTGCAGTATGGTTTGGACAACCTCCTGTGTTTCCTCCTCATAGTTGGCTGAAACGTCCTCACTAGGCCCTTCAGCATCACGCTGAAACAAAGCTAGAGAGATGGGAATACGCTTACTTTCTGTAGTCAGATTAGCATGGATTGAGGTGAAACGCAATTACTTTAAAAGCATCCTTTACAATAACAATGTCCAGGGGATGGAAATGAAATAACAAATAACAACGTGTTTAATTGATCCCACTGCCACCGTTGCCCTGGTAAAGCTACAAAACCCATTACACTGCCCTGGTCTCAAATGGCCAGTTCATTACAAATACCAATAAAGGACCTCTGCTTTAGTTTTAACTGTTTGGAATCCAAAATCTAATTTTGAGAGTGCGCCATAACAGGGCCACGAGCAGCGGGCCACACACGGAGTAGGGAGACGCGGAAGGTTGCCCACAACTTCCGTTGGAGGTTTTATTATCCCATTCCCTCTACAGAACAACTTGACCTCAGACACACAGGGATGCCAGGCTAGTGACAGAGCAAGTCTGAGGGAAGCTTGGCTATTCAAATCCACCGACTAAGCATGATGTAAATGAAAAATAAAACATTGATTTCCTGAGAGACACACATGAGAGCATAAGGGGAAGAAAGAGAGCAAGAGGCAAAGACAGAGACAAGGCGAGAGGAAAACTGGACCCCTTAACAAAAGCACTGCAATATAAAAAAAAATATGAAAATACATATTAAAAAGTGTTTTAAACAGTTAGACGTGCGTCAACTAATTGCACTTTATGGCAGCGAAGTGTGTGGTATAAAAGTTGTGACAAGCATTGCATTGAATGCAGAATTCTCCGAATGCAGAATTCCTTCCATTTCTCCAGAGGAAAACTACAAACAATAAATCACAGGCAGATTTGGCAAATATCCTTTAATAATAACAAAATATTGGCCATAATGTTCTGGAAAACATCTTTAATACATTCTCACCCTCATCATATGAGTATCAAGCCTTACAGTACCAAAATCTATGCTATGAATCCCATCATCCAAATGGTTCAGTTTTCTATCATGTCCAATAACTCAAACTCATCCAACCATGCCTTAATGGACCTTGCTTTGTCCACTGAGGCACAGTCATGTTGGAACAGAAAAGGGCCTTCCCCAAACTGTTCCCACAAAGTTGGAAGCATAGAATTTTCCAAAATGTCTTGGTAAGCTGAGGCATTAACATTTCCTTTCAGTTGAACTAAGGGGCCTAGGCCAAACCCAGAAAAACAACCCCATAGCATAATCCCCCTCCACCCAACTTTACCGTTGGGACAATGCAGTCAGACAGGAAACATTCTCCTGGCCTTTGCCAAATGCCAATCAGACTGCCAAATAGAGATGTGTGATTCATCACTCCACAAAACATGCTTCTACTGCTCCAGAGTCCAGTGGCACTGCGCTTTACACCACTCCATCCAACGCTTGTCATTGTGCTTGGTGATGTAAGCCTTGCATACAGCTGCTCAACCATAAAAACCCATAGCATGAAGCTCCCGGCGCATAGTTGTAGTGCTGATGTTAAGGCCAGAGGAGCTTTGTAACTCTGCAGTTATTGAGTCAGCAGAGCATTAGTGAGGATTTCATTTAGTGTATATACAGTGGGGAGAACAAGTATTTGATACAATGACGATTTTGCAGGTTTTCCTACTTACAAAGCATGTCATTTTTATCATAGGTACACTTCAACTGTGAGAGACGGAATCTAAAACAAAAATCCAGAAAATCCCATTGTATGATTTTTGAGAAATGTATTTGCAATTTATTGCATGACATAAGTATTTGATCGCCTACCAACCAGTAAGAATTCCGGCTCTCACAGACCTGTTAGGTTTTCCTTGAGAAGTCCTCCTGTTCTCCACTCATTACCTGTATTAACTGCACCTGTTTGAACTTGTTACCTATTGAAAAGACACCTGTCCACACACTCAATCAAACAGACTCCAACCTCTCCACAATGGCCAAGACCAGAGAGCTGTGTAAGGACATCAGGGATAAAATTGTAGACCTGCACAAGGCTGGGATGGGCTACAGGACAATAGGCAAGCAGCCTGGTGAGAAGGCAACAACTGTTGGCGCAATGTTTACAAAATGGAAGAAGTTCAAGATGACGGTCAATCACCCTCGTTCTGGGGCTCCATGCAAGTCTCCAGACCTGAACCCAATCGAAAATCTTTGGAGGGAGCTGAAAGTCCATATTGCCCAGCGACAGCCCAGAAACCTGAAGGATCTGGAGAAGGTCTGTATGGAGGAGTGGGCCAAAATCCCTGCTGCAGTGTGTGCAAACCTGGTCAAGAACTACAGGAAATTAATGATCTCTGTAATTGCAAACAAAGGTTTCTGTACCAAATATTAAGTTCTGCTTTTCTGATGTATCAAATACTTATGTCATGCAATAAAATCCAAATGAATTACTTATGTGATTTTCTGGATTTTTGTTTTAGATTCCGTCTCTCAGTTGAAGTGTACCTATGATAAAAATTACAGACCTCTACATGCTTAGTAAGTAGGAAAACCTGCAAAATCGGCAGTGTATCAAATACTTGTTCTCCCCACTGTATGTGAGCACAGTCCTCAAGGCTGTTTGCGGATGTAATTGAGGATGAAAAGGAGTTTGAGCATGGCTTAAATGAAGCCATAGGTTGCTGTGAGTTAAACTGTAAAGAGAAGCCTGATGGCATGTCTTCTGGGGTCAGTACCAGTCAAAAGTATGGACCCTCTCATCCATTCAAGTGAATGGTTAAGTGTGTTTGAGCTATATACAAGTTCATTATGTAGAAACCTGAAATACCCTGTCATCCCTCAACCAAGAAAGATGAAGAATGCATATTGTGCGCAGTCACTGGCAATGTGTGGCCCTTTGTTATGAGCCGTATAAGGACTACAAGCCACACTGGCGGGTAGACAGAAATCATTTCATACACGCTAGCAGCTGGTCTGCTGTCACCTCAGTCTGTTGGATCTGCCACGCTGCATGTCTCGTGCTCTTGTGTAGTACATAACATTAATGGCGTCTGTCAGCAAACAGCATTTTCACTTGATGCAGTAGCTAAAACCTGAGGTAAGTCTACGTGTTGAGAGTTTAAGCTAACCCAACGGTCATGTGTAGGTTTATTGCGGGAGTGGAGCCCCCAACAAAGACAAACAAAACCGTTCAGGCCGAGGAGACCACTCCTACCATGGCTAATGTGAGCGCCCCCTCGTCATCTCATCCACCAACAACACGTTTTAAGGAGGGAGTTATGTTTTGCAGTGTGTGTCGTGTCAACGTAAAGGAAAAGTGCATAGGCGATTGTTGTGGTTAATGCCTCAAACATTTTGAATTAGAAATAATATTTATTTCTATTATTTTATATTTGCTAGGTCTTTAATAAAATGCCTATCTTGAACTTAAAGGCAAATACCATGGAGTTTAATTATAATGTGTTACACTGGAGTGTTGAAACAGTTGAATTAATGTTAATGTTATTACCATTATAGCTGCACCCTACTATCGATTGAGAATCGTATACGAGACCAAGATGACATGCTAAATACTATTAATAGCAAATTGATAGTAAAAAGCAAAGTACTTTTTTGTCTGGTAAAAAAATCTGTCTGGCTGGTAAATATTTTCGTCTAACAGCCAAGTTGGCTGGTAAGACAAACATTTTATTTTGGACTCAGACAGACACAGAAAAACACGTTCCTGTAGAGAAACGGCTCTGCCATCAGTGCACCAAAGCAGAACCTGAGACTGAGCTGCATTTCAGGACTACTTTATGCTAAATAATCAAAATCTGTATGAAACAATTAGTGTGAGTTTTTTTTGAAGGTTTCAAAGACTGCTGTGTACTGGTATCCCTTTGTTAATTAAATGGCTTCTCCGTCATTTACAGATGTTTTCCGTAGGTTATCTTTTCTGGTCACAAGCTCACGTTTCAAGAAGATGTACATTTTTGCAGTTCTCCATCCGATTTGCTCAGTTTTCTTGTTGTAAATAAGCATTTATTTCCAAAGAACTCTATTAGTATTATTAATGTGAGGTTGTACAGTAAATTAAAAAGTCCTCTATTATTAGTACTTTGTTATACTTTATTATTCCCCTGGCAATATGTTTGTGTTTCTCTCGTGCCAACCAACGAATATGAATTGAAGTGAGACGTACCCTTGGCAGCAGCGGCAGTGGCTTGGTCGGCCTCCGTCTGCTCGTTCTCTGGCTCCCGGTCCTCCTGGGCGTTCGGCTCATGCACCCGCGTGGCCTCCATCTGAGGTAGGTGTGAGGAGATGCGCTGCTCCTGTTCAGGTGAGGCGCAGGGCTCCAGGTGGGGGGAAGTACGGTGCTGTGGTGGGGAGGCGTGCTGCTTCTGGAGAGGGGAGGCAGGGAGTTTCTGCCGGGGCGTGGCGCGGGCCTCCTGGTTCTGGTGAGGGGACACTGGAGGCTCCTGACTCGGCTGGCTGACCGGCGACAGCTGCAGGTGCTGCTGTCTCAGACGCTCCTTCTCCATCTGTCTGGCCTCCTGGAGCTGAGACACGGACACAAGCAAATTGTTTTTTTGTTGAAGGTACAAAACAAGAAAAGCCAAACAACTTTTGGACCATGCAAGATCAAGCCAAGCACATGTCCACTACAACAAGGGGCATTGTGCCATTTCATATCATGGCCTTTCAAGGACATTTGGACTAAAGGAATCACTGCAAACCCATTTTTCGAAGAGAGAAACAATGCGGCATTCGTGATTTCACACTTCATTTCTGAACTTTAGTTCACATGATGACACCCATTTGTTTGAACCCAACTGGCTGCTAGCCAAAGCCCAAGGCATTCGGGGCAACGCAAACAAGGGCATCACAACTTTCTTGAGGTGCAGGCTACTCTTCATCTCCATAGTGCCGGTGATCTTACACAGGATTGGTTACTCGTCAGATGGGCAGCCAAACTGATAGGCAGGCCAGCAGGTTTTTCACTGGAAAGAAAATCCTGCATGGCAAAGCTTGCAGAGAGTCATGCCAAGATGCACACGCAAGCCCAGAGTCCAAACATCATCAGCCAGTCCGTCACCAAGCAGAGGAACACAGCGCACCTCCCTGCCACAACCTTTACCTGACGCGCTTGCTTTCTGGACCACCCAGACCAACTTATCCTGCGATTTGAATGCTAGATATCGTTGAAGGGTTAAAATGAACTTTAAATATTCAAATCATTAGGATACAGCTTATTTCCCAACTGATGTCATAGAAATAGAATTACTAGACAGGCAGGCACTGCAATTTCACTGAAACACTTTATAAGAACATCCACTATGCATGCCACGTAGCACACACTTAAATGAGGACTAATGGTAATTATGTATATATGCATGTCCGAAGTATGACGTAAGGAGAAAGAATGGAGGATAAAGGAAAGCGATGGACAGTGCCTCATTATACAGCTCTGATAAAAATAAGATACCACTGCACCTTTTTCTTTCCTTTCCAAAAAGGTTGAGAGGGTTCAACTTTTAGTGGTCTCTTAATCATTTCCAGAGCTGTATTCTCCATGCCATTGTCCATTATATGACAACCCTGTTACAGAGTGTCCCTTGACAATACTGATTATTACACGATTGCCACAATAGTATTTGAATTCAATTGATATCATTAAAGCAGCCGTTTGGCCATAAGAACATCAGAAGACCATGCTGATAAAGCCATCAGAAAACAAAATGGAGGAACAGCTCACCACCTGGTTCTCCATGCGGGCGAAGATGACGTTGAGCATCTGAGTGAGGGTGGCCTTGGCCGTGGTCTGGTTGATGAGGTTCTTGCTGGCCAGGTAGATGTTGTAGCAGGTCCTGACGGCCTGCAGGACCGTGCCCTCGTGGATCTCAATGTGCTGGGAGGTCACCGCAGTCAGCAGGGCCTGCCCCGGGGACAGCACGCCATAGCAAAATGACCACACTCAAAATGTCTGACAGCGGACCCATTGCAGTTATTTCTACGGCGCCGAAAGGAGAGGGGACGCAGGGACGATATATACCTTTATGATCTGCAGCTGAACCCCTTCATCTGTCTGGGGGCCTTGGAAGCAGCCACAGATGGTCTCGATGATCCGATCGATCAGCCTTTTCCCCGGTGTAGTGTTGTCTGGAGCGTTCCCGGTGAGGTGACCGTAAGCGATGAGTTTCTAGAGAAAGGAAAGTAATGTTAAACACTGAATTCAGTGTGCAAGACCATATTTCCAATATAGTCTGCAGAGTTAACCATGTCATTTGCATTTGTTTACTGAAGCGTGTGATGTGTGTGTGTGTGTGACATACCACTGACCTGTAAACAATCTAAAGACGTGATAACGATGCGGGGACATTTGGACTGGCAGGCTAATTCGAAGGGCAGGAAATACTTGTCCGCTTCTATGACGGTACCTCTGGACTTGATGGGGGGCAGGGCACAGCAGGCAGACTGGGCGTCCTCAGAGGGGGAACTGAGGAAGGAACCAAGGAATCACAAACCCAACGGTGGTCGCTTCAGCTAGGTGAAACGAACTTTGCGTCAGTACTGTTAGACCATCGGCCATGAGACGTTTGTCCCCATGAGAGATGTTGCCTCGGCGAGGCAAACGTCCCCCCGGTCAAGGACACTCCTGAGGTCACTGTAGATATCAGGTGGTTTGTGATTAATTCAGCCAGGCAGCTGGATGTGGATGTACATACAGGCTGCAGAGAAGGTTAGTAGCCAGACAGGGCCACATTCCAGTTCTCTACCAGTCTTCGAAGAGTGACCTTTTTACATATCATCCAATGTGACAACAGTGGAAGCCCCCTAAAGCAAATGCTTCCATCAATCTGTTGCATTAAATCCATCAGGGCAACTGTACCCTTAAAACAAATGGTAAATAGGCAAATTGGGGTGTTACCATCGCTGCAAAGTTGATGTTTGTCACATCAACCAACTTTTATGAGTCTGGCTATGAAGCAGATTAGCGAGGTCATTTTTGATTCTGATTGTATTTTATTTCAGCCACATGTGGCGTTCATTTCCCCACAGTGCCTTTTGTTTTTCTCCATAATTCAGAGAAGTGGGTTGTTTTTAACTGTGAGAAAAAATTCCCCATTCAGACGTTTGAGTGATAGTGTCTCAAATGGCAATCTATTCTCTGTATGGGCCATCTTACAGTCCGTGAACGACATAGAGATGGTAATTTACACTTTCAAACATAAACCAAAAACAACTCTTTTCACAAACTGTTTTCAACTATGTCCCAAAACAATATTTTATTAAAACATTTACTTTAATTTGAAAAACGACCTTAGTTTGTCACTAAACTAAACATTAAAAGATAACTGCAGAAATAATTACAGTGACCCATCAGGCTTACCAACCAAACAGGTGACTGACTCAGATGATTTCACATGTACACACTCCACTATAACCTTTAAACAAACATACCTTAGCTTCTTTGTTTCTTCTTTAATTTCCTCTGAAAACAGAAAGAGAGAAAAGATTAATCAATCAGCCACGATACTGGCCCTGTCTCACCTATATCGAGAAGCTTCTGCTACATGGACAAAATACAAGGTCGATACATGTTATATGGTAGCAGTAGAGCGCTTCATTAAATCAAGGCACTTTGGAAATTTAGTCCCACGTCCTCTGCGAGTCAGGACCATTCCTGCCCTTGACCTTGCAGAAGATCCAGCTAAATGAAAAACAGACGTTGACGCCTACAGGCTATTCATTTACAACGCCATTTCCAAAATAGTTGGGAACACAGGACCTGTTTTACACTCAGTCCATCTGAAATAAGCTTGGGCCCAAAGAAGACAGTGGTGGTTCTGGATCTAGTTTATATCCGGTTTCTTCTTTGCATGGTGGAGTTTTATCTTGCATTTGTGGATGCAGTGACGTACTGTGTACACAGGCAATGGTTTTCGCAAGTGTTTCTAAGCCCATTTAGTGATTTCCAATACACACTTGTCTGTTTTTAATGCAGTGCCACCTTCAGGCTCAAAAATCACGACTATCTAATATTGGTTTTCTGCCTTTTCCCTTGTGTACAGAGATTTTTCCGGATTCTCTGAATCTTTTAATGATATTATGTACTGTAGATGATAAGATTCTCAAACGTTGCAATATAACGAAACAATTGTGGTCATATTTGCCCGCTCAGTCTTGAGTGGTGAACCCCTCCCAAACCTTACATCTGAAAGACTGACCTAATAAGTAGTGAGATGTTACACCAGGTTCTTTTATTTATAACACCATTTTTTTTTCAAAGGAACAATAATTCTCTTAGGTTGTCTCGGTACAATTTTATATTGATTATAGTGTTTAACTGATTTGCACATATCTGCATTAGGTTTTTATTTCCATTTTACACAGCATTCCAACTTCTTTGAAAATGGGGTAGTTAAGACGCTCTGTGACAAAAATAATCCAATAGTGTAATAGACATTGTCACCATTTAAAATAAGGCATGAGGCGGTGTGGTATATGGTGAATAATCCCTGGCTAAGGGATGTTCATAGGCAACATGCAATGCAACGGGGCAGGAAAAAGTATTTGCCATCTATCACAAATCCTTACACCCCTTTTTACTATTTTAAAATAACACATAGAGCCTTACCAAATGCATTCCTGACCAATGCTGTCATATTACTAAATATGTCAGTGACAATGCCTTAAGAAAATCATCCCAACAGTTTGTCAGGAAAGCGTCCCAGCAGAACACTTAAAGTCCTGAAAATTGCAGTTCACAAGTGCCTTGTAACCAAACATACTTCTCTGACACTGTCTGCAAAGCTGGTACATGCCAAAAAACGTAAAGCATTAATGCATATTTTTTTTTTAACCTAATAAATATTTCCCAACATCAAACCAATGACACAAATAAAATGTCAATGTAACATTTGTAATTTGGTAAAATGGCAAGGCACAGACACACAAATTCTAAACAGTAGTATGGGGATCAAAACGTAGCAGCTCAAGTGTGCCAGCCAATCAATACAGAATGAATAGGAACTAAAGAAGCCAAGTGAAAGGTTTAACCAGATACATACACAACATCAATGTTTCACTAATAAAACCTGCACTAAATGTTACGGCATAAATAACCTGGCAGTCCAGATAAATGGGCAGCAGGTGGAAGTAGCAGGCCATGGTCAAGCACAAGCCAGAGAACGCCAGGTTGGGGGCCAAGGTCCACATACCCTGGGTTTCATCCTGGATGGGGCCATGGTCAACATACCCTGGGTTTCATCCTGGCTGGGGGCCATGGTCAACATACCCTGGGTTTCATCCTGGCTGGGGGCCATGGTCAACATACCCTGGGTTTCATCCTGGCTGGGGGCCATGGTCAACATACCCTGGGTTTCATCCTGG
>JACXGK010011580.1:0-15770 GCA_016801125.1 Novumbra hubbsi
TCTGGTATCGATGCCCAAGCCTTGTGATGATATGGTGGTACTCTACATCTGGTATCAATGCCCAAGCCTTGTGATGATATGGTGGTACTCTACATCTGGTATCGATGCCAAAGCCTTGTGATATGGTGGTACTCTACGTCTGGTATCGATGCCCAAGCCTTGTGATGATATGGTGGTACTCTACATCTGGTATCGATGCCCAAGCCTTGTGATGATATGGTGGTACTCTACGTCAGGTATCGATGCCCAAGCCTTGTGATGATATGGTGGTACTCTACACCTGGTATCAATGCCCAAGCCTTGTGATATGGTGGCGTGAGATGGGCGCTAATTATGAACCCAGCTACTTGGCAAGATAAGACCGACACATGGAGATTATACCAGGAATGAGAACAGATCCTGTTCCGTGTGTGTGTGTGTGTATATCCAGTAAATTCACCCTCTTGGAGACGCATTGCGGGTTTATTTTTTTGTGTAGGTTTATCATTGTTCTTGTGGAAAGAACAGTGAGATTAAAACAGAAGTCTGTGGTTTCTTGTATTGTGTGTGTGTGTGTGTGCTGTAGGATTCTGCGTAGGCCTGCGTTTGTAGGCGTGAATTGTTCACGGCTTAATACGATGTAACACACACTGGAAGTGGAGCAGAGAGACTTTGACTTGTGTTTCTGCCTGTGACTGGGCACCAGGGACGTGTTTATCTCCCTGAAAGTGGAGGCTATATTGACCGAACCATCTGTCCTCACAGTTGATGATAAGGCATGTGCGTGTGTGTGTCCGTGTGCTTGTGTGCAGCGCGCAAAGCTTTTTTGAAGTGCTTGTGTGTATGCGTGAGGTGTTTTGGTGTTTGGTGTGTTTTGTGTGTGTGTATGTACGTGTGTGTGTTTGTGAATACGTGTGTGTGTGTACGTGTGTGTGTGTGTGAATATGTGTGTGTTTGTTTGTGTGAATGTATGTGTGTGTAAATTGTGTGTATGTACGCGTGTGTGTGAATATGTGTATGTTTGTGTGAATGCGTGTGTGTATATGTGTCATTTCTTGAAGCATAGTTGAGCAGTTCTGTCCAGGATGGTGTGGCCTGACTCTGGTATATGATGTATTATAAATGCACTGTAATGTATTGCAGCAGGAACACTGAATTATTGACCATGTTCTTTGTCTATGTGTTCCGCCTCCTCTCTTATGGGAGTTCTACTGAAGGATCCTAGCAAGGTTCCTCAACATACTGATGGAACATACAGGAGAGTAAATAAAATATTGACAACATCCTCAGAATGCTACAATGCCACAAAAGCAAGGTTCCTTAAAATAATACTGCCTTCTAGACCAAAACCTAGGAGAAAGGCGTTTATTAAACACAATTGGAACTTGATGAACTAGGCTGGTACCAAGCTCATTGCTCAGATACGAAAATAACACATGTATGTTCCACCACGTGTCATCAGAATCACTCACTTTCAAACCTACGGAAGTATGATGGTGATTCCGGTTATAGATTATGCACATATGCACAACGTATTACAAATATATTACCAGCCTATTAAGGGAGATTTTAGAAAAATATCTTGTCATTTGCAAATGTCCCGGACATCATCTGTAAAAAGCAAGATGGAAAACATTCATAATTCCGTCTCCCATGAATGATGCAGCAAAATGTATATCGCAACTGAATCTGTCTTGCATATTAATCACATATTCCTAATCATTAATTCATCTGCTACCAGAACCCAAGAGCACACAAAAGCGGTGCAGTTTCACAGGTGAGAGGAATCCTTCACCGTGACGATGGCCTCTTTCGAACGCCTGTCTTAGCGCCTGAGAGTATTCAAAAGTATAATGTGTGTTTGAGACCATAGACCCCAGGACAATGTGTGAGCATAGACAAAGTTGGCAAGACCAATAGACCTATTCAGGGGGTGACTTCTGTGGCAGATCGCTCTGCACAAACTGCCAATGAGAAATGATGACATCAACAAACAAAAATGTAAAGAACTAAGGGCAGGAATTTTGCCGGTCATATATATATATATATATATATTCCTGGTAGGTTTGCAGATAGAGATAATGTAAGATTTTGTGGGTGTGAGGGATAGGAGACCAAACATTTAACACACAAACACGCGCGGCGTCTCCAGAGAGAGATGCAATGCCTTGCGGAGTGATGTGTCCTGTAAGGGGAGTGAAGAGTGGCCTGGAGAAAGGACTGGCCTGAGAGGGCCGCCGGCCGCAGGACACCTCCATCCTTATAAACGGGGTGTATTTCTGGAGGCCACTGTATATTTTGTAGGCAACCTATGGTCCTTAAGTGGACCGGGGGAGGGGTCCTTTTCTCCGGTGCATGTCTTCACTTTGTGGACGACTGAAAAAGACCCACAGCTATTCTGGATGCTCTGTCCCCTCCTTTTGGAAGAGAACCGATGAGTCACCACAGCGTTGGCTCCGGTCGGCTGCGGTCCACGGTTACAGAGCTCCAGGTGCCTGTCATCTCGCAGCAAGTCAAGCCTTAATCATCCCTGGCAAGCTTTTGTGAGCTGCCTTGAAAGTGGCGGAAGCGGTCGATGCAGAAACGATCGACGCAGAGCCGTATATATAAATCTGTCAGCCAGGCGGGCCATAAGTGATTCTGAATTGCGTTGGTGTTTCACTTCTTGTTTGGGCGTGGCGCCATACGAGGACTGGCTGTTGAGTTGGGTGTATTTTTTCTCTTGCCGGAAAACCACCTATGAAAACCTGATCTCGTAGGGGATGTTTGTAACCCCTGCATTGTCACACCACCTCCTGCTGTGTTTTGAACTGATGGGTTGTATGTGTCTATCCCGGTTCTCCTGTTGTCGACTTCTTTCTCCCTAAAATGGTCTCAAATCAGAGATGTCTTCATTATCCAAAAAGGGCCACAATGTACATTTCAGTCCTATAGTATTTCTCCAGTTAGTTCATGTAACAGTCCTAAAGGATTTCTCTAGATAGTTCATGTAACAGTTCTATAGTATTTCTCCAGTTAGTTCATGTAACAGTCCTATAATATTTCTCCAGTTAGTTTATGTAACAGTCCTATAGTATTTCTCCAGTTTGTTCATGTAACAATCCTATAGTATTTCTCCTGTTAGTTCATGTAACAGTCCTAAAGGATTTCTCCAGATAGGAAGGGTGCAGACTCGCATTACGTAAAAAAATAAATACTACTAAAAACTACAAATAATCCCCCCCAAAAATATTTATACTTTAAAAGACAATTGGAAATAATTATAGTTTCTAATGATAACATTCATTAGACTTCATTATACTTGTTTCTTTATGAATTGGGTGAATAGCTAGCTATCGAAAGGATACTTTGACAGGGTGTTATCACTTGACAATACAAAGTGGCTTCTGCTTAAATAGCGTGCAAGCAATGTCAGGGCTGTTTCTGACATAAATATCCATTTAAATATCGCGCAAATAATCAAATGTAGTACTTCTAGGTACAAAGGAGGCATGGGTAAATAAATGATAGACAATATAAATGTTTCAGTTTTTTGAAAGGCAACCCAAAAGACACACTTAGCGCTCGGCCCTGACGCCTTATGGGAACCCCAATAATCCCTCCTCGCAACATTTACTATTTTAATTAGGAAGCACATTTGTTCCGTTTTCAGCTCTTCACCCCTTCTCTGTTATATAAATTGTTTTGAGCTTTTAATTATTACCCAAACTACCCTGCAGGCTAAAACGATTGCTCTGACATCTTGCTGTAATGTTAGATGTCAACCCGATTTTCCATGAGGTCGTGGTGTAAGGACGGTATTTTTGTGTTGTTAACAGAGAGACGTTAATCTGCTTTCATGACGTCTTTTCCACAACACAACCAGTTTAAAACCAGACGACTGCGGCATTACCACCTGATGTACCCACAGGGTCATCACCACACAGGGTCAGCCCCACACAGGGTCAGCCCCACACAGGGTCAGCCCCACACAGGGTCAGCCCCACACTCCGGGTCAGCCCCACACTCCGGGTCAGCCCCACACTCCGTGTCAGCCCCACACAGGGTCAGCCCCACACTCCGGGTCAGCCCCACACTCCGGGTCAGCCCCACACAGGGTCAGCCCCACACTCCGGGTCAGCCCCACACAGGGTCAGCCCCACACTCCGTGTCAGCCCCACACTCCGGGTCAGCCCCACACAGGGTCAGCCCCACACAGGGTCAGCCCCCACACTCCGGGTCAGCCCCACACAGGGTCAGCCCCACACTCCGTGTCAGCCCCACACTCCGGGTCAGCCCCACACTCCGGGTCAGCCCCACACTCCGGGTCAGCCCCACACTCCGGGTCAGCCCCACCTTCTGCCTCACAGTCCTCCAGATGTTTTTCTGTGTACAAACTTCTAGCTGTGGCTTCGTCTACGAGTCTGACTCTGACTGCATTGCCCCTGACACAGAGAGCCGGCACAGGAAATTCCTTTGTTGAAATCACCAGGAGCCAATCACAAGTCCACATGCATTATGGATTCTGCGTCGTAGGGGAAGCATGTTACATAAAGAGTGTAGTTTATGTAATTATGGGGAGATGGTTGAGTCTTTATTACCCTGTATGTGTGTGTGTGTGTCTGTTCACTGCCCATCCTCTGAAACATGAAGATTGAGGGAAACTGCTTCAAAGGGTCTGCTTCGCTAATTAGTGTTAGCTGCTGTGACAGATTTCTCCTCCCTCGACACTCCTCGGTTCCTCCTCCCTCCCTGTTTCGGCTGCTCTTCCTTCTTTCCCTCGCTCCGTACTCACGGAGGCACGTTGCACATCGGAGGAGCCCAGTGACGGAAGTCGCTTCCTCATCCGTCAACACCTTCGTCCTCTTCCTTTCTCTCCGTCTCCGGAGACTCTGCCACACACACATAACAGGGTTGTATGAATTACCCTGCCTGGCGTGCCACTGTGCCTGAACTCTATGCATCTCCATCGTCCCACGGCGTTCGTCCTGTGCTCCGCGTTCTCCCGACACGGCACGTCTTTGGAGCGCTCGTGGCTCTGGCCGTCGTCCAGGCAACTCTCCCACCGGCGGCGTCGCGCCGTAAGTGGATCGGTTGTGCATCAATTATACCGTTGACGTTCTGTATGACATCCGGCGTATCTTTTGCATGAGAAAAAGGGAATAAAGAACCCCTAAACAGCCAGTGTGTGTGTGTGTGTGTGTGTGTGTGTGTGCGGGGGCCTGCCAACCTGCAGGTCGGTGTCTGCGTGTGGGCTGACACCGGCTATTTCTGTCCGGAAACACTTCCTGTCGGCAGGTTCTAAAACATTCATCAACATGTTCCGCGATCTCCGGCCTGGCACTTGTTTCTTTACCGTCCTCAGCCTCATCGCAGACCGCCGCAGGAAGCAAGGGTACCGCGTCAATATGGACGTTTCTCCCTCGCTGCCTCGGTTACTTTCATTTTCGTCCCCCGTTCCGGAGGAGAGCAGCGATGCTTCAGAGAAGAGGAGAGCAGCGATGCTTCAGAGAAGAGGAGAGCAGCGATGCTTCAGAGAAGAGGAGAGCAGCGATGCTTCAGAGAAGAGGAGAGCAGCGATGCTTCAGAGAAGAGGAGAGCAGCGATGCTTCAGAGAAGAGGAGAGCAGCGATGCTTCAGAGAAGAGGAGAGCAGCGATGCTTCAGAGAAGAGGAGAGCAGCGATAGTGTTGACTAGTTTTTTTTTTTTAAGTTTTATTCAAAGTTTTCTGCTCACACTACTTTAAGATTTAGGTAATTATACAAACCACTAAGGCAATTCTCTGTTGAGTCGCAGCCTTTTAGTCTGAGGATCACAAAGGTTCTGTTTTATTTATCACCATGCCAGAACAGCCCAGAGAATGCAGTTCTGAACATAGAATAATGAATAAGAACATTCGTTCCAAGTCTGTACAGTGCCTGCCAGTGACATAGAGGGAGCTTAGGGGTTGGGTAGGGCACTGGTTAGAAGCCAGATTTACTCCTGAATAAACCGTGATCAAACACCAGCCGTACAACAACCTGTGCCAACAATCTGAATGTATTTTGAGTAGGGAGACGTTAGACATTACATTGCACCAGAATCATTTGGAAATAATACAACACTTACTGCGTTTGAGTTTGTTTTTTGTCCTTCGACAACAGGTATTTTGTAAGATTGTCACAGGGTGAGCACAGTCTCCTGGCCAGTCTACCTAGAATTCATGTCACTGGTCTCTGGAGGTGTGTGCTCTGGCTGGCTCTAACAGCAACACGTTCCCAGTCAGACACACACATCCAGACCCGTTTTATCTACAACAGATAAAACAACTGCGAGCGGTAGAGGGGGCCAGAATGGGAGAAAAGAGCCCCCAACCCACCACCAACCACCCCCCCTCCCGCCTCATCTCTCCAGTGTAACAAACAACATTGCATCATTCTGGGTTGAGGCCATCTGTCTTTGTCCGTTTTGAATGTTAACGTAAACAAGGCCTCTGTATTCCTTTTGGAACCTCTCTATGTCTGCAGCTGTCAGTCAACCTGAATGTGGACGGTGCTTTCAAACAGGCTCATTATGAAGTGGCCAAATTGCATTTTCCCGATCGCCTATTGCATTGCCGGGCGTAGCCCCTAGCAGTAAGATGAGACAAAGTGACGGCTGCAGGGACTGCCTTAGAGAGAGAAATCAGTGCCCTAAAAGGCTTGCCTCGTCGAAGCTCTGTCACTTCGTTGTTACGTTCAGGCGTCCTCGTGCGGAGAAACCAAGGGATCGAATGTCCTCTGGAGAGTTAATGCCCTCTAGGCACCCAGGCGCGCTGACAACATGGCTCCTGACAGGATGGAGATGTCCCAATTGGTGAATGAGGCCAGACTGCTCCAGGAGATGAAGGGAATTGATAGGCTAAAAAGCTCCGTTTCAAAAGGACTCAGCCATTGGACCCTGGGCTGGAGGACCAGAAGGGAAATACTGCAAGGCCAACCGTGTGGAAACATTCCTCCATTCCTCCAGTTGCCTCCATTTCTCAGCCATTTTATCATATCTGACAAGCCGACCGCCAGTAGGGAAACAAGACCTCTGTCCGTTGTTTAGCCTGAGCATGAATCAATGTAAATGACTATCTGTTATTGATGCTTACCCCTGTAAGAAGAAAGAAATGGCATATTCAAAAAGACTTTCTTTCAGCACCGGGACAATGTTGTTTTAATTGTCCCT
Source organism: Novumbra hubbsi (assembly GCA_016801125.1). NCBI lineage: Eukaryota > Metazoa > Chordata > Actinopteri > Esociformes > Umbridae > Novumbra > Novumbra hubbsi. The sequence goes on from JACXGK010011580.1 coordinate 7,150, forward strand.
TTGATAACTCAGGCAGTGTTTCCTTCTGTCTTGTAGGGGGTGATAAAATGGCTGAGAAATGGAGGCAACTCGTAAAGATTACAAGACACTGTCGCCACAGGATACACACTGTATATAAGGGTTGCCAGCGATGCTAACATAGCAGCTTATATCATGTACAAAATACTTGGTATTTGCTAGGTTAACCTTAGGTCAAGGTTAATAACAATGGTGGTTAATTAATCAGCAAACTTTCCTCATCCTCTGATCATAATTTCTTTTTTTTCCAATTCGCTTCTGACAAACCGCATCCAGCAAAAACATCACTGTCTTTATATAAAGCTCTCCTATTCTTCGGCTGTCCTTCCCTGGCGGCTGCCCCCCCCCCCACCCCACCCCCGACGGCTGTTCCCGCCCTGATGGCTGTTCCCCCCCTGACGGCTGTCCTCCCCTGACGACAGGCACGCTGGCAGGACAAGAGGGACTCAGCCTCCCGGAAACATTATTCATTCCTGATCTACTGTCTGCGACCCCACATCTGCCACAGACTTGGTAAAGAGGCTCTCAGCGGGACACATTTCTACCCTAATTGGCTTGGGGCTCCTGGACCAGACGATGTGGGGCTCTGTGATCCGCCCTGTGGCGTCTTTCTTATGAGACACGCATCTCGACATCTCTTCACCTCATCCATTTGGAGCAGTTTTTTTGTGGCGGCTATGGGGTGTTGTACTCTCAGTGGCGGACACGCCTGTTGTTGCATTAACAGCCAGGACCCCTGATTGGGCTTTTAATGAAGTCGTGTTTTCGTTTAATAAAGGCGGTTTTCAGTAACTGCCGGGTCAATTTCCTTTAACAGGATTTCATTTTTTCCGGAGAAAAGGCTACTCCCGGAAAACCAACATGAAGTCCCAGTTAGAGACCTCATATCTAACCTTGGTGGGGAGAACAGTCAGCGACCATCTAATAGCTGATACATTCTCAATATCCTTGTCAAAAATCAATAGTTTCCCGACAAGGCAAGGAGGGAACAAAGCATTTCTTATCAGACACACAGTGTTTTAGTGGGACGCTGCAGTCTGCTGCATAGAAATCCAATGTGTAGAATGGGCATCCCCACCCAAGTAAATGAGCGGGGGTTCCAAGCTCATTCTATTCCCTCTCATTCTGTGGGCTTCGGACCCCTGGGAAGAGAGTGATTGCAATGCTTTTAGGGTTTAATGCTTTCAGGGATATTTTTAGACCTTGGAGGAACAGCGTGTGCTCCTCTAGTGCCGTGTTTACCGTCTTCTTGCCAAAAGTATGAATCAGAGAAAACTGTAACGTTGTCCAGGGGATTATCTCTCAGGAAGCCCTCCGGGCTTATAAGCAGAAAGTCCACAAAAGACTGGCCCATTAGATTTGAAATCAAGCGAGATTCATTTAACCATCTTGGGTTTGTATGACAGTATTATTCCCAGTCAAAGGTTATTTCTCTCTTCCTCCTTTCTCGGTTACTGTGGAGCATGACGGTGCAGAATGTGGCAGTGGAATTCGACCAGAAATGGTATTACCTCGCTAAGCCTCACCGGGGTTGTAAGCACAACATTCTGGGCCCTGTACGCCTTCTCTGAGAGCCCTTCCCCTCTTTATTCTCGGTTCAAACATTTTCAAGAGCCCCTCCACACGTTCAGCGCCTTTTTCCCAACAGTTCAACGCCACTGAACCTCATTACAAGTTTAGAAATACTCCTCCGGTTGCTTAGTAATCACAGTTTGATTAAAAGGCTTGCGTCTTAGCTCCTAAACAATGCGCATCTTTATAAAATTGTCTATGAAATTATAAAACCGTCCAACAACACAAGCGCAAATTGCACATTTACAAATGGCAATTAATCTCTAACACGTATTAGTAGTCCAAAAGGGAGTGTGTGCTGTTCGCGCTTTGTATTTCACTGCCTCATAATTACATATATTTTCCTGAATAGAGCTCAGCACAAATACATTTTATATTATTGTTTTGGGGGTGTTTTTCGAAAAAGAATATCATGAAGATTTAAAAATGGTGTATCATCTACCTACGATTTTTAAATACAATATTTAATAATTCATTTTATAACAGAAGCTGAAATAGGTTCACTGTGAGACCTCCATCTAAATGTCTATGGCTCTACCAACACAGGCACTTAATGTCTATGGCTCTACCAACACAGGCACTTAATGTCTATGGCTCTATTAACACAGGCACTCCAGTTCTAACACAGGCACTACAATTCTGATATTTCTCAAATCATTTTGAACAATCCGATCAGTTTTTTGCAAATATGTGCAATAAAAATCGTAATCAGGCTACCTTTGTAAATACAGCTACACCGCAACTCTCTGACTGAAATTTCACCCCTGCCTTCCAGCTCCCTCAGGGAATGTTTGCACCATATATTTCAATCCGAATTTCTTTCTTGCTGCACTTGGCAAGACATTGCCTATTAACCACACACAAATGGTCTATTTTACATTTCATCATTGACACAGGCAGCCCGATTCTGATGTCTTTTCCCCACTCTAATTGGTCTTATTTGACCAATCAGCTCAGATCTAAAAGCAGACGTAAAAAGGGCCGCTGTAATTGGTCGAAAGGCCAATTAGTTGCAGGAACGTCAGCCAAGCCTATGAGACATATGTTGAAAATAAGAAAGATAACAGGCTTAATGAATATTCCTAAACCTTTTAGACACAGTTAGACGGTTTTGGAGATTAAATACCTGGCTGCGTATTCTTATAAAGGGTGTATTCTAAATTGCATCAAAGGGCATCCTGTTTAATTTGCAAGTGGTCTGATTAGAACGTTTGTTCGGCAACACACCTCAGGGACACTGACTGAAGCTTGTTAAAGTAACTATTAGATTCTAGTCTGACTCTGAACCACTTTCTCCATGAGGTGTGCTGTCGCAAAGAGGAATGTCGACTTTTCACTGTTCTCCTTTGAAGTATTCTCTCGGCGGATCTGAGTTGCAGCTCCCTTGTCTGTTTCACGACACCCTCCGTGAGCCCTGTCATACGTGATGTTTTGCCGGAGCCTGGTGAGACGTTGTTACTTCCCAGTGAAGATGTGTTTGCCACATACTTGCTTAACTAATAGCAGTTATAAAATAAAGGAATGTCCATTTGTGTATGTGATGACAGGTACGTTTGTTTCTGTGCTTCACAGGCATGTAGGTTAGTGTGTCGGTTTGGTTTGATGTTTAGGCTTATGTATGTTTAGGAGTTACATTTAGGGTTTGGCAGGGAAATTATGTTCTTAAGGTTAGGGTTAGGTTGGCGTTTATTTTTTTCAAACATGTATAAAACAGACATGAAAACATGTGGCATGGGATGCGTGAATGTGTGTTTCCCCGTGTGTGTGCTGGAGTCTGAGGCTGAGGCTACAGTCTGGTGTTTGTGCAAACCTGTCATCAGTACAAAAGGCAAACGTGGGGGGTGACAACTTGGTAGCCATTTGATAATCATCTTGATAATCATCTTGAGGTCTTGTTTAACAGCTTAACGGGGGGGGTCACAGAAGGCCAGGAGATACGTAGACACGTCGTTTCAAAGCTTGACACATTGGTGCATGAGTGATCTTCCTCTGACTCGGTCTTGTGCAGATAACTGTCAGCCCCCCCCCCCCTCGGAGACGACTGCGCCTCTCTCTTCACAGCCACCAGGGTCCGTTTATCGTGATCTGGACACGGGGGGGACATGAGGCTGTCAACCCCTTGGGGGGGACATGAGTCCCCCTGTGCCCCTGAGTCAACCCACGGGGGGGACACGAGGCTGTCAACCCCTTGCGATGATGCTTCCGGGCCATGCTCGCCCATCCATTTCCTGTAGCCTAGACTTTGAGGAAGACATTATTGTCCGACAGATTTTGGACCTCCTACCAGCAGGTGTCAGTGTTTTCTGTGATCTGGCCCAGCATTCACGGGATCTCAGCAAACTCGATGACGGTGTTTCGGGTGAAGTACCGGGGAGGACTAAGACCATACCTCTGAGGGACTCCCCTGTTGAGAGAAAGGGGTGGGAAAAGGACTTGTTGCCCACTCTCAGCCCCGGGTGGGGGAAGAGGCCGCTTATCAGTACAGCCTGTACCCAGGTCCACAGGGCGCTGTTCAGTTCCAGGGTCCGCTTGCAGGGGAAGGCGTTCAGTCGTAGGATCTTAGCCAAGGCGGTGATATAACCGTGGCACATTGGAAGACAAATTCACACCTTTTCTTAACAAGACAGGCCCTGGAAACATTTACGTCTAGCCTGGAGCTGAGGGTATGAAAGACGTTCCTGATTAGTCATGAATGGAGAGGCAAGGGAAGATGTTCCAAGTCGGATTGCTGCACCAGCTGCGCTAGGTTAAATAATTCACTGGGAAGAGCCTGGAGGCATGCTTTCAAACTCCCATGTCTCGCTACTGTACGAAGCTCTGGACACAACCAGGACCACACACCGGCCCGTACTGGAATGCTACCACACACTGGACACAACCAGGACCACACACCGGCCCGTATTGCCGCTTCACGATGTCATCACGCAGTAGGCGGGCAAGGGGGACGAACGCGTTCTTTAGACGTGCCCTGCATAACGACGAAATGCACAGCCATTATCGATATGGTTGTTTAATCAGAGCTGTCCAACTCAATTGGACACCATTCGGCGGGTTGTGTACGTGCCAGCCAGGCGGGTTGTGTACGTGCCAGCCAGGCGGGTTGTGTATGTGCCAGTCAGGGACAAAGCCAATAACATGCATGTTAAAAACAGTAGTGGGGGTTTTTGTGCTGTTACCTCGATTTTATTTGTTTTGTCCACTGCAGGTAAAAATGTGGTGGTTTGGTTTGTCTTCTGTATCTTGTGTGTGATTATGACAATTAAAAAAGATACAAAACTTTTTCCTGCTGGTTGATATTAATGCAATTCTTCCACAGACGGATAATCCTCCTTCTCCCTCCTCCGTGTGCCTAATATCCTCCAGTGGGCTGGGCGTTATCTTAATGAGTTTCGTGTTTAAAGCTAACGTAAGCACAAAATAAAGTCATGATAAAGCTGTTGGGTTTATTTACTCACAGTCCCTTGCTGCATGCGTGGGGGAGGATATTGCAGATATTGGATGTTTGTGAAGTCTGAGTCATAGGATCTTATGGGAGACCAATTCTGCCACCAGCTCCAATAAAACGCTGGCTCGGCCAAGAACTTCTTTCCAGAGATGATTAATAAATGTAAATCCCAACATTTTCTTCAAATAAACTGTTCCTCATTTTCTTGATCACACTTCTGAAGAAAATACGAGTCAGGTGTTATCCCGGCAAAATATTTCTCTGAGAATGTACGAATCAAAGTGATGATGTCGTTCCCAAGGGATGACTCTCACATAGCTTCCTCAAAAGATTTCAGATGAAACATTCAGTGTATATGAGCTCCACAGCAATGTAAAATACATGTTTTTGTCCATTCTCATGCTTTAGTTGATAGATGCAGTGGGGAAAGTTAGAAGTCCAAATGCAATAGTCTTAAATCATGTATGCTTAACTCACTAATCACTCTTTATGTTTAATTGAAGGGAAAGTTCTGATGTGTTGGCAATGATTTGCATGTAGATAAACAAATTGAAACTTGTTCTGTGTATAGGCAAACAGAATGAAGGAAGTTATATTTTTTTCAGTAGAATTAGAAAGATTATTGGACGTTAACTAAAACCATATTTGCATTCCACATTTGCAAACATGTTGAACTTGACAGCCAATGGCGAGAGACAGCTGAGAAGTATGTAGAACTGGACAGCCAATAGCGAGAGACAGCTGAGAAGTATGTTGAACTTGAAAGCCAATAGCGAGAGACAGCTGAGAAGTTTGTTGAACTTGACAGCCAATGGTGAGAGACACATACACCAGTCTTGTCTGTCCGTAGGTTATTGTACATCACAAAAAACATTTCTGTCTGAATTATTCATGGAAACAAAATAGATATGACTGTCGGTAGGTTATTCATAGGCCCCTGGAATTCAATGTTAGAATCCTATTTTCACAAACAGAACTGGTATTAACCGGTTTTAAGAGAATGGGCTCCTCCTTCCCTCGGCAGTAAGATGCTGTCGAGTCTGCTACGCTGTCGAAGGTCGTGACAGTCACAGGTGTCCGTCCCAGTTCGTATTCCCCTCGATAAATCCCCTGGAAACTGCGCCTAAAAATACCTCGGCTAATTTCACACCTACAACAACAGATTAAATAAATTAAGTCCACAATGATGGAGGAGTGGGACGGGGGTGCATGGGGATACACAACATAGGGGAAAGGCGTAATCAACGGTTACAGCCGGGACTCCATTTATGTTTTCCCGTGTAGTCACGATCTCGAAGCGATTCGGTGGTCCCAGGTAGCTGGGTAGCTCAGTGGGTTAGAGTACGACGCTTTGATTCCCACAGGGGGCCAGGTCAGAAATGTCTGCGTTCGCTACAGTAAGTCGCTACCGCTACAGTAAGTCGCTCCGCATTTGACTGCGATGTAAATGTAACAACGATATGCCAATATCCACGCAAATCGACATGATCCGGTCTACAGGACTACTTAGAGGGGTGCTATGCCGTTTGAGCGTGTGTGACCACGACCAGGCCGGGAGGAATGGATGTGAAGTGACTGCAGGTGAGCGATTGTTAAAGAGTGTTGCGGCATGGTAGGTGGATTCTACCATTAGTGCATAGAATTTGCCTCACAGAATTTATTGAACTCACTGTCGCTAACAAAGCTTGACACCATGTCTCCATTGAAGCTGGAGCTATGTCCCAGGGCACAAATTAAGTGCAACTTGTATTGGAATTTTTTTTAAGCCAGGGAAAGCATTGGTGCCAGGGGCTCCATGTTTCCGAAAATGTCATTCCAAGTACAATTATATTCCATCTCCTGGTGTGGATGTTTTGGCCTGGAGGGCACAACTGTAGCCTACTCGTCAAATGAGAGACTTGCCTGTTGCTTTGTTCCAAAACATGCTTGGCTTGGCTTTTCCCAACATGCAATGGATAAACAAGGGCTAAATAGATGGGGCGGTTCAAATCAGCACCGCCCAGTGTGGGTGGATGTTGCACCTAGGTAGGGGGAGGGGGGCATGTGAACTCAGTCTTGGTTGTTGGCTGTGGAATGCGTTCTCCTCCAGCACAAGTGCACTAGCTGAAACCTCCAAGTCGAGTGAACAATGTGACAAGAAACAGCTGGCCAAACATGCTCGCCAGCTGTTGTGAGGTTTTCTTCCCTCTATTCAGAATATTGTATGGCCTAAGATTTGCTCACCAGATAAAAATATGCTTGATTTAATAACAGGGTTGATGTTCATTCATACACACATATTTTCCAAGATTAAGCCAGAAATCTATTTCTTATGTAGTTTGATGAACGGTCAAATAGTTTTTTCAAAAAGTCCTTATTTATAAAAAAAAATTAATTCTTTAACACTAATGACAATCCATATCCTCTTTTACCAGTTTTTACATAAATGTACTCTGGTTACCTTCTGGTGCACAGCAAAACCATTCCATTATATTATATTCCAGAAACGTCTGAACCTAAAGAGTGTATGTGTATCTAACCATTAGCTTTAGGCATTTATTTATGTGACAAGACCTGTTTTAAAAAATAGCCACTGAATCTCTGAATAAATGTGTCTTCATCTCTGGTTTGTAAATGTTCCTCTAATAGAGTTCCTCTATTGTTTTCCCCTCGGATAAAGTACTACAGAGTTTTGTGACTTCTGTCTTTTCTTGAACTTGCACAAAACAGCAAAACGGTGCACTCTTATGTATTAATTCATATTGTATTTAAACTGAATTATTTTAAAAAAATTTGCTAGTTTGGTTGCAGCACAACATCAAAGCAGTTTTTAAATCTACTACGTCTGTAGATTTGTAATTTCTCAAAAAGTTCAACCACTTCATCTATAAATAAGCTGTATTTTTCATGATTTTATGCTATATTTGACAGAAAAGTAATAAACGATAGAAGAGAGATTTCTCTGAAGAGAAGTACGCTGAATTCAAACCCATGCTGCAACAGTACATGTCCAGCGGAGGCTGCGCCTTGGACCGCTGGGAGCCAGCGGGAGACCGCCCATCAAACAGTGTGGAGCGCTACGGCATCGTCTATGACACTACGTAGTCATGGTTAAAGTCTACATCCGCTGTCGTGTATGTCTGGGATGATTTCAACAATGTAAACGTTAACGTAGGATGATAAAGGAGAAAAAGGCAAACCGGGTCTTTTGTTTAAATAACAAGATCCCAGGGCTGTTGGCAACGGCCCTGTCGGTGCATCTCAGTTGAGTTTGAATTGAGCTGAGATTTGAATAGGAAATGAGGTGCCTTTTCAAAAAGCAGAGCAGAACAGGAGGGAGATGAAAGCAGAGCGAGGGACGGTTCTGTCGTGGAGACATGTTCCAAGTCTTACGTAACCGGCCCAAATGTTTCTCACAGAATTTCATGTTGCAGCACCACGTGGTTATTCCATTCAGAGATGACAAGGACAGACGTCTGAGTTACCTTCTCCACCTTCATGCCCTCCACTTTCCTGTGCTCCACCCTCATCCCCTCCACCTTCCTGTTCTCCACCCTCATCCCCTCCACCTTCCTGTGCTCCACCCTCATCCCCTCCACCTTCCTGT
>JACXGK010011581.1:0-15761 GCA_016801125.1 Novumbra hubbsi
GGTTAAATAGCCGATGTATGTGGAAGGAAGAGCTGCTAATACCCCAGTGTGGTTAAATAGCCGATGTATGTGGAAGGAAGAGCTGCTAATACCCCAGTGTGGTTAAATAGCCGATGTATGTGGAAGGAAGAGCTGCTAATACCCCAGTGTGGTTAAATAGCCGATGTATGTGGAAGGAAGAGCTGCTAATACTCCAGTGTGGTTAAATAGCCGATGTATGTGGAAGGAAGAGCTGCTAATACCCCAGTGTGGTTAAGGGTAGGATCACGGTTAGGGGTAAGGTTGAACAACCAAACGGTTATGTTTAGATAATGCTTCCAGAAGAAAAGAAAGCTGCCCAAGGGTCTGAGTCACCCTTCTCATTCATACCTGATAAATATCAGGCAGAGCAACTAAAAGTTGACTAGCCAAGTCCGGCTCCAGATTCAAATCCAATTCCAGGCTGGGCCCGGGCATTGGCTTGCGACAAATATTTCCTGAAATTGCTACGAAAACCTTCTACAAAACCATAGCAACGCAATCGTAAACAAGATGCACATTTTGATGCCCGTCATGTCTCCTTAGTGCCAGCCAGTAGGAGGAGTTTGGGGGCTATAATAATACATATATAAGTGAGTTAATAGCAGTGTCGCTTGCAGAAAGCAAGCCAGCACTAATTACAAATCTGGTTCATCATAAATGCATATTATCACAAATACATTTTTAAAGGCAAATCCTGATTAACTTGAATACATGATCTTCTGCATGCCATCATAAAAACTGCTGCCGTGGCTTCTTGCTTTGGCAAAATGTTACTTGTTAGTGAAAGAAAACAAGAACTTCAACTATTGCATGTGCAAAATCAAAGCAAAGGCCGATCAAGGTTTTGGTGAACCAAAGTACAAGCACTTTCTCTTATTTCCAAGCTGCTGGGTGAAAATGCAGATTTCACACATTCGCACATAACTTTGAGAAGGTTATTTATTTTTGATTTATTAGACACTGAGCCCACTCAATTGCCAACACAGGATTTTTATTTGACTTTTACTCATAAAAGACTCACTGAAGACAAGTGCAATCGAAACAGTTAAAGCACTAATAAGTTATTCATTTTGCGTATCTCATAAAGATAACAAACACCAAAGAAAGAAAACGATTGCATAAACCTGTGTCAATAGAAAAACTTAAATAAAAAACCATAATATTGCCTTCAGTAGCCCACATTTACAGTACAGCACACAAGGGTTCCGGTAGTTGTAACGATTGGCACGAAGCGATGCAGTGGCTAGGTACACGACTTGCCGAAAAAACCTCAACCTTGCTACTCAATCTCTCCGAGAGCTCCTGAAAGTAAGAAGCCCAGCCCGTGGGAGCATATTGATCAGCTCAGATATCAGAAATCTTCTCACTAAGTTCACAACCCAATGTTGTTCATTATTGATGCCCTAGTGAGTGCTGATCGTTTGTTCTGAAAACTCACGGCTTAATTTCAACCGTGGCCACACCGTCGTCCAAATCGCCCAAGCCCAGCGCCAAAAGTCTCAACAACCGCGGAAACAATTACTTACAGCACAATGAACGGTTACACGCCGTTCATTGTACAATATTTGACCTCAGCCGAACAAACAGGCTGTGTTTTCTACGTTTGCAGAGAAATGCATCCTCGGAAGGAAGCCAGCGCATTGTTCGAAATAAATAGAAACACTGTGGGTCCGGCTCGATAAAGCCTTTGAGTGATTCCTCGCCTGGTTGCTGTCAGTCAGTCACTCGGCACAGAAGTCAAAAAGCTAATCAGAGCTATTGAGGCCTAGCGTCGTACACACACGGGCGGGTGCGCACACACACACAAACACACACACACACCAGTGGCTCATCCAAACACAGGGGGATGAAAGGAGAGGGGATTGAGACAGACATCAAACGCATGACGCAGCAGAGCCGGGGCTGCCCCTCTCCCCCTCACACCGCCTCAGTTCATCACTTCATTAATATTTGCATTCCAGACAGACTAGCAGTGGCATGTCGGAAAGGGTCGGGCAGGAAAATCCACCCGGGGGGGAAGGGTGCCCATTTGTCAACTAAATGAATTGAAAACCATCTGAGGTGGCAGAACACACCACACAGTAGGCTCTCAATTCGGTTCACATAAAAAAGACATTGGTAATGAACAAATAGACAGAAACTATTTCCATAATGGAGAAGAGAGGAATGATCATTTGTACAGAGGAGCACGGTATGTTGTGCCCACTTCATAAAATAGACTATTAAACGCAGATATCCAATTGACGGCCACAAGTCTGCCCAGAAACAAAAGTGAATCCAGGAGACTTGTTCTTTATACACAGAAGGAAATAGAAACGCAGTTCCTCCAGAGGATGGACTAGTCAAAGCCAAGCAAAACAGATGATACACTCACCCACGTGGGGGAGGCAGTGGTTAAAAAGGTCAGTAATGGCTGATCAATGAGTCAACTTCCAAGGCATACATTACTATGCGGATGGGCCACAACGTACAAGATTACCCAATGGCAGAGTCCATCAAAGAAACCACAGCGTGAGAGGAAATAACATCATGACTAATGTTATGCAAACACCACGTCTCCCCAGCCGGTGACACAGGAACAACACTACAAATCAAAGCTCCCCTACACTACGCCCCCTGAAGACACTTGAGGGGATACAGTCTCGGTGACCTTGAAGTGACACCACACCGAAACAAGAAAATACCACTGTCTGCCTCTCCAAACCTGCCCAACGCTATCAAACATTGCCAGCTGAGGAGCCGCGGGGGTTCAGAGAGTCAGTACAGTCAAACCCAGATCTCACACGGCCCGTAATGTCACTTGGCCTTCAACGCGCCACACCTCCGAATCGTTTCGATTGGCTTGTCACACGTCCTATCAGCCAATCACATCCCATTAAATCCACCAGGAATCAAATCAACACCACAAGCCCTAGGACATAGCTGCGTTCTTAAGAAAAACAAATCACTTTCAAGAAATACTTATTTTATTTAAAACATTAGGGTTGTAATTATTGGCACACCTGAATTCAGTACCTCCGTTAGCCAAGATAACAGCTCATCCTAATATGTTTTATGAGGTGGCAAAACCCCTGTGGATGGGATAAGAGATTATTCCTCCACACAGAAACACTCTCCTTCTTACAGGCTTGAGTACTCTCCTAATCACCCCACATGTTTCTAAAGGAATACAGATCAGGGAATTGTAATGACTACTTTACAAAAGCTTGATTATACGTCAGTGAAACATTTGGGTGGATGTCAAGATCTATTCAGTGGACTGACGTTTTGTGGAAAGATCCAGTATCGACCCATTTTTGGACAAAACCTGATAGTAGACAGTTTCAGAGACATAGTAACCCCAAAAAGGAAGCAACTTCTCCAAATCTGATCCTTGGGAAAACAAAGTGCCACTTGAAGTTCATGAACCATCCGTTACACTGTGTCTGGGGGCAAAACGGCTCCTCTTTCACAGGTCATCACAGTTGTTTTACACTTCAGTTTTTGCCTGATTTCTGAAGGTCAACAACATTCAGTCCTGTTGTTCTGTGGCCTTTCCCACGTTGACGGATGATTAAGGGAGTTTAGCCCGCGTGTCGCCTCATTTGTACTCTACTGAAACAGGAAGGAGACACGATGAACTTTAAATTGTAAAATCTTATTGATACTATACATCAATTTGATTGTGTTAATGACAATATCTTCGATTAAAGTCTAGATTTAAGATCAGCCTGATAAATAACCATTACATTTTGTTCCAAATTACAGGAGCATGCATGACTAGGGGTCTTGTTGATGGTGAATCCAGCTTGGTGTTTTTCCGTTTCTTGGATGATCTCCTTGGTCATTGCTCTTTCTGACTTTCACCCCCTCCTTGGGCAAACGAAGGTCTCCGAACCCATCTAAATACTTGACAACCTGTCAACGTGCTATTGATCCCGTTTCTTCTCCAACTCACTAGAATAAAGGAGGGACGTTACCGTGACGAATTTTACAACCTCATGGCATCTGTTCTGGAAATATTTGTTGTGAAGGTAAGACATTTGTGATTTGTTTCACGACATCAGGTCTAGATAGTGCAGTGCACCACTTACCCAGCATTATTAGTAGACTACTACAAGTATAACACTCGGTACATGTGCACACATTTATACTCTTTATTTATTCCTCTTTTTTCCCCACTTCCCAGGAATGAGCCATACCGCCCCTCAACCACCATAGACAATCCTCCCACGAACTGCCCATTGATCCCAGGGCTTCTTCTATCAATCAAGTCACAAAGGGCTAAATATTCACCCATTTGAAAACGTTGCCCCACATTGCAAGAACTGATCATCTGTCATCCAATTTCGGCTAGGTGGCATTGACTGCTGAGGTGCTTATACTGTACTTATGTATTTAGAGACCAGGCTACATAGAACGTTCATAATTTCAAAGGATCATAAGATCGTAGTCGGTTGAAAGGACGTTTACATGCTAACTGCAAAACATGGAATACAATTTTACAGTTGTGGGAATTGGCCTTAATGGGTAGGGTTAAACTTTATTTCTTACAAATAAATAAAATAAAATATGAAAAGTATATGTAAAATAACCTGCAAATTACAGGGGAAATATTAGGCAAAAAGCTAAGCAGACAAGCAAGTATACTTCCCAGCATACACACAATCCAATCCCCTTCCCAGTGGTACAAAAGGTCTAGCCCTCACATACAAATATCTAACAGAATTCAACCTGATCAACCTAGACATCTACCAATTCAATACATACAATCGACATACAATAGACACCATCCATGGCTTCATTCAGACAAACGTAGAGAAAGCCCCACGACATCGGCCATTTGGACAACCCCGGCGGTAAAATGAGAAAATCAGGAGAAAGCCCACCTTGACCGTCTGGTCCAGGGATGCAGTAGCTACTCGAGCCTGAGGTCCCATCAGGCCACAGTGAATGTCAGTGATTGGAAGAGAGTGACGGGACAGGATATGGCGAGGCTCAGGGGGTGGCGATGGGTCCAGCTGCACAACACTGCAGAGCACAGAGGAAGCGGTTGGTCATATGTTCACACGTCACGGTTGACGGACAAATAAAACAAGCGACATGAAACAAGTATGAACTGAAATACAAATGTGAAATTTCAAACACCGACACAGATCCATTGCTCGTGTTTAAAATCATTTTTAATGAAAACAGAATTAATTGAATATGCATCCCCTCAGTATTTGAAAAACATGCACCATTTAAAAAAATGGGAGAATCTCACTATTATAGGAACAGCAAATTCCATCAAGAAAAAAAATTAATAAAAACTGATTGTGAGAAAAAGATTCTTTACTCCTACAGCAAGAACAGAATAAACTCCAACAACATCATCCTACGCAGTAAGCAAAAACACACTGGAGCTCTGAGCCTCCGTGGTTCTGTCTGGGTCCAGACGACATGCCAGGATACGACAGGAGGACAGACAGAGGGGCCTATATGTGCATGAACAGGGAGATATAGGAGGATAGAGAGCCCCCTGATTAGCAGAGCGGGACACAATCCTGTCAGCTCGGAAGCAGGAGTGGCTCCGTGACAGGATCTCTGGGACAACCTGTCTGCAGAACATCTGTGACAAACGTCACCAGCACAGGAACACGACACAGCAAGGGCCCCGGCTCTGGAGCGGGCTCAGAAGAAGCCCGGAAGCAGCTTGGCAGGCATTCAGAAGAAACTCAATATTCCGAACAGACTAAGTTTCTATACTTCCACTCGGGAGTCCAGTCTGTTACTCTTCCAAGGTTGCTGAGGGTGTGTAGAGGAGATATTAGTGGGGACTTTAGCCACATCCGCTTGTTATGTTCCTCTGGGAAGAGGTCGATGCAAACCACTTAATGTCAGTATGTGAGCCCGACCCGGCCATCCTTCACAGGTGAAAGGTGCATTACCCAATGCTGGCCCAGTGCCATTTAAAATTCCTTTCAGACCAGGATCACTCTCACTGGGAACGCTATGTTAGGTTTCAAATTGTCCCTTCACAATAAGAGCAAAGTCAGAGAAAGTCGCTAAACAACAGACTTTGGTGTTCTTCCAACTCGAATTGAGAAATAAAAATTGTCTGACAAAAAGAATGGATAGGTTTTTGATATACATGTGTGTTTTATGGTCAGTGAAGTTTCAGAAGAATGTTTAGTGGCCCTGTAGACCAACAGGATGTTTAATTAACATTTTATTCGTGGTTTTGGGGTCCCTTATTCTACAGCAGCAAAATCAGTCCATTAAAACAGCAACAACATACAATGCATCCACTGAATGTAACTAGAGGGAAGTTAGCACATCTTAGTCAAGTCAATTTGTTCTCCATTTTGTTTAACTCCCATCACAAAATTCCTCTTTACTCCAGTGAAGAAATCGACCAATTTCCTAATTGATTTCATAAAGCAATCAAAGACTCTTTGGAAAGCTGACGACCGAGACGCCAAAATAAAGATGCATAGCACTAAACAAAAGAGGGCTGCCCTTTCAAATATTGTAGCAGGAGTGTTGAGCAGTTTCCTCAGGGGGTTGAAAACGTTAGATGTGCATGGCAGAATTGCATGGATAAAAGGCTGTGGCTCAAGAATAAAAGATAGACATAATCTCCAAAACCAACAAAGAAATTGGCAGTGCAGCATTATCCATCTTCATCTTGGAGCAGTATTACTCTTCACCATTTCCCCTCTGTACTATTACTGGACCTTTTTGTCTCATTGCAGGTAAAAACAAACACACCTCTGAGTTGGTTTAACGGTCTCCTCCAATCAACACCTGAGAATATCTCGTTTGGTCTCTACTTTAATAAACACAAACATTTCCTTCGGGTCGACTGGTCTTAACGGTTACTTAAAAAATGGTTTCAAGAGATATATACCAGGATCGACAAAAGACCTAGATGGACAGTTGAAATGATTAACTGGAAGAAGGTTAACTTTTGTTCATGACATAAAATCAACATTGCAGGGATTTTGACATTTCAAAGTCTCCATTTAAATGTTTGGTGACTAAGGCCTCTGCTTTCAGAGTCAAGCGATCCCAAAAAAAAGCAGTTTGGGAAAGAGGGCCTGTCAAGAACTTTCATACAACAAAATCAAAAACAGAACAGAAATCCCACCCACACCCAATTTTGATTTTGTACAGATATTGAAATAATCTTTTAATCTGTATACTGGGCCAAACAGTTAGGACCATTTGATTTCACTAAGAATGTACTGCGTTTTTATGCTTTCCTGAATCTTCTCATGTCTTCATCAAAGTCAAAACCAGGCAGACGTGGTGTATGTAGTGACAGTCTGGCTGATGGCACAACGACAAGCTTCATAGCATGAGCTACAACGAAAAAAAAGAGAATGTATTACTCTGGAAAGCAGTTGTCTCACAGATTCTTGCAAAACCAAAACATAACCTGCTGTTTTAACTGGTAGATAGGACTGAGGAAGGCTGGCTATCAATCTGAATTCCATTTCAATTAGCTAACCTAAATTCTGCGCATAATAGAAAATATGGGCACTGGTTTACATTTGTTAAATTATCTTGTTTACCAAAGCCGGTACATTTCCGTTCCCCGTTAAAGCTTCTAAGCACTAGCAATGAAAGTCTCACATTGCCATCTACTGGAGAAGAATTTCTTCACTATCAAACTAATTCCTTTTTCATATCTAATTCAATGCAATGTGATCTGTTACTTGTCATTTTGCTCAGTGGGTGATCAGTGACATGTTATCCAGTACAGCCAAAACCTAGGCTATACATTGGTTTGTATGTGGGATTTTATTGAATTAATGGACAAGGCCTGTTATCTGCCATCAAATTAGTTTTGGTCCTTCTCTGCACCTTACAAATAAAGTAAGCAAATACATTTTCAAAGGAAGCACATTAGTCATAACTTTACTGTATTTCACTCTTTTCAATTTGTTCTCTAAATATAGTTAAGAAGTCTTGAATTCTTCTGTTGAGGACGACCCGTTCCAAATATCTAAATGAGAAGTAGCTGATAGCCTTTCAAAGATCTACAAGTCTACTTGATTAAATAGTGAAACTGAGTAAACCTGTTTATTGCTCTCTCTGCCAATGATCAAAGCTCTAATCCAATTTTCCCTGAGATTAAAAGATCTGAAGCTCCTTATAAATATTCAAATCCTAAGGGCTGGTGATGAAAATTACAATTGCATTTTGTTCCCTCTCCGTACCAGGTTCTCGGGATGCAATGGAACACATTTCAAACTCTCTCGAGTAGACAACCACAAAATTGGATAATGTTGCAGCGGATCACGTTGCATGAAATGTGGCAGTGTAACAGCATCTGTGTTACAGGCTCAGCCCACAGCACCTGACAGTTCAAAGCCAGCTGCATCCAACCATGAGTCAGTGTGGTGTCATCACCACATTGAGAGCACCTCCAATTAAATTCTGCTGAGGTAATTACGACCCCGATTGCTAACTTTAAACCGGGTAACCTTAACTGCTATATTCCTTTTTGGAGACACAATGCATGACAAATTGGGCAAATTGTAAATATTAAACTCTTGATTTTTGTTTTTTTATTTTGTTGAACGACACGACGGCAATATAATGAATTGGCTGTTAACAATCCCTGCAAAACACTCTAATTTCAATATGTAAGACCCATTCTAAAACGCATCTAACATTCATGAAAAATAAAATATATCTTGGCGGCATCAGCAATCTTCAGGCAAGGCAGAGTACTTATGTTAGAAAGCCCTTTGGCAGCAATTACAGAGTCTGTCTGTGTAACTGAGCAGTCCAGATCTGTTGAATATTTGCCCATTATCAGCACCGGTTGTTGATCGTTGCTAATGAGTAAAGCCTTGTCGTAAACATCTTCCCGTCAGTCAAAATTCTAACTAGGCCAATCAGGAACATTCAACAATGTCCGGGTAAGCGACTTTGTTTTAAGCTAATGTCATTTTACAGTGTATTTTGGAAGGCAGACTATTTCTTTACCCTAAAACAAATCTTTGCCAACAGCAAGCGTGCCCATATAGTAATACAGCGCAGGCAAATATGAGGAGGGGTATCCAGTGATTTGTATTCAGGACAACAAATATTTAAAAAATTGCCACACTCAAAGAGGGTGTCTCTTTTGGCATATTGGGATTCTGTTCTGGCTCTTTTCTTTTCATGTAGGTTAGTATTGTGGAGCAACACACATTTTCCTCAATCTTCAATTGCAGTCACTAAACTTACTGAATGAAATGATAAACTTAAAATGTAAAACCTGATCCAAATTCTGAGTTGGGGTTAGGGAAGTGAAATCCATCGATGAGGGCCAAAACCTGTTTGTTTGAAATTACTTATTCCCTTTGATATTTAAACACCGAGTGTGGGAGCGGTTTGTACCTGGCAAGACTCCAGACCAACGCCAGGTTGTCTTTGCCTCCTGAAATAAAATGGCTGCTGTCATCAGTGAAGCACAGGCATGTCAGGTCTTGGTAGTGCCGACTCAATATGGCCAGCAAATTCCCAGTGGACACCTAAAAAGACAAGAATTCACATGAAAAAAAGGAAGTTCACAATAAAAACATAACAGAGATGGGACAAATAGAAAGAATTAAACATTGACGGAGAGAAATGAATACAACATTATTGAATGTGGAATATGGCAATGCAGTTACAGCAAATTACTATACAGCTAAAGGGCCACTAAGTTTCCTACAGCACATTTAAGCCACAGGTGTCAAACTAGTTCCACGTAGGTCAGTGTCTACAGGTTTTTGCATGTACACTGTACTTGATGGATTAATTAGGGCTCAAATGAGGATCTCCCCACACCTGTTTGTAGTGGTTTTTATTGGGAACCAAATAAGGGGGGGGGGGGCAAACAGCATATGTTAGGACCTCCATGGAATCAGTCTGAAGTCCATGCGGTCTGAGGATTGGGGCATGTGCTGATGCTAGAAATCGTGTGGTTTCTTCTATTATAAATCAAAGAAATATAAATCAATCCCATTAAGTATTGATGTGTATTTTCTTTTTACAAGGGACCACTGAATAGAGATGGAGGAGAGTGATTACTTGGCTTCCCCTTTTGCTTCTGTGAAGAGAAATCTGTCGATTCCGTTTAAATGAATAGGCTCGGATTGTCTACAGACTGCGAACACGTTAAGCACATGCACTCCCTTGATTTGGAAAGGGACAAAGACACGTCAAGGCAACAGACGGAGGGGAAGGGGACGACACGTGAGGCATCACAACACCAGGTACCGGAGGCATTTAGGAGAAAACGATGCACGATAGCTGCACATCATGAGGAATTATTTATTCCCAAAATACCACATTCTCTCATCATACCCACTCAGCACTGCCAGGAGAGGACCGGCCACCAACCGTGTGATACCACATCTCAGCTCTTTGGAGCAGTGTATCAGTAAGCACTTTGTCAACTGCTGAAAACTGACTTATGACTGAAACATTTCACCGATTAGCTCAAAAAGGTAACGCACTTAAATATTTTTCTCCCGGCACAACTCAGAGCCTGGCTCCTCTCTAGGTTTCTTCCTCGGTTCCGACCCTAATGAAGAATTTTTCCTTGTAATTGTGCATTAATATCTTGTTGCCGCTTGCACTTTCGGATTTTAGGCGGGGTGCCTGCATAAGCACTTCGTGAAAAACCGCTAACGTAAAAATGTCTTTATAAAAATACATCTGATTAATTGACTGATTAATATATCACAGCAATATAGTGTGCATTTTAATAAGTCTTACCTCCCATAGGTAGATGGCTTCAGCGATTCCTGCCAACAGGTACCGCCCATTGGGAGAAGCAGTCAGGCATGTGACCGTCCCAGGACACACAATCTTCTGCTGCAGCTGATCCTGAAGAACAGAAATACAAACAAATATGGTTGACGTCCGCAGGCCTTCTTCGGGATCGGTCATTTGGCTCTCATGAACATGGCCAATAGTTCCTTCAAATATTAGCATTGTTGTATGCCAGCGACAAAGTATTAACGCAAACCCATGGTCACTTAATTCCCACCAGATAAAGAGAAGAGCATTTCAGAATTTAAATGAGACTTCCTTGTCTAGTTCCCCAAATTGAACAGTATTGCGTATTCAAAAAACAATGTTATACATAAGTGCACTCAATTGAAAATTCTGTAATACTGAAATTTGGACTGTTATCATTAGTTCATGTGCTAGTCAGAATGTCACTACCATTCCATATGGGTAATAAAATAGCTTTTGGGGAAGGAGATTGCACATAGGGTGTGTGAATATAGGCATGCTGTCTATGGACCTACCTTCTACATGTAGAGTTTACTTGTTGATACACACAAGGTACGTATGCATTCTCCGTCTAGATCTAGATTAGTTAGACTGAGGTATTTTTTACTTATACATTCTTAGTTTTGGTCCCACTGAGCACCTGACCCCATATTACCGAGTGTGTTTTAAAATAAACCTTAGTTTTGTTTTCAGTCAACCCTTGTCCGCATATTACAGAGTGTGTTTTACAATAAACCATTATATTGGTCTCGCTCAGCCCCTGTCCTTATATTACAGTGTGTTTTACAATGAACCTTTAAATTGGTCTCGCTCAGCCACCGTCCTTATATTACCGTATGTTTTACAATAAACCTTTGTATTGGTCCCACCCAGCCCCTGTCCTTATATTACCGTATGTTTTACAATAAACCTTTGTATTGGTCCCACTCAGCCCCTTTCCTTATATTACCGTATGTTTAACAATAAACCTTTGTATTGGTCCCACGAAGCCACTGCCCTTACATTACCGTGGGTTTTACAATACACCTTTTTAACACAGGGTACTGGAGGTGTCTGTCGTCCCCGTTTGCCCTCACGTCTCCTCTTCATCGCCAAAACAATGTTGTGTACGAGAACAGCAGTGTGTCTTGCTTCCCCTCCCTAAGTGGCACGTGACGACACACGTCTTCTGACCTTACATGGGCAGTTTCTAGAGGTTCATTAAATTTGAGAAAAGCATTCGAACCTCTGGATTTGTCACTCGAATTGAAGCAGTAAACATTTTAGTATTCGGGCCGACATTCATGCAAAACCCTGCTATTTTGCCCAACAGAAACTCAAAGGTGAATAATGACTGGGGTAATTTGCTTTTAAGTGGGTCGATGTGTTTAGACACCTCACTTACCTTGATAATGTTATGATTAAGTAAAACCATGAACCAGCCTTGGATAAGGATGACTGAGAAAGTTGCTACAATAAAACATGATAATGGATTTATTATACCCCTGGGGAAAATGCTGTTTGCGGCACAGTGCAAACGTGAAATACATGAATAAATGTGAAAATACTGCCAAGTATATTTTGAAAAGTAGAATTTGTGTGAGATTAATGACTCGTGTAATCTGCCCTACGTACAGCTGCTTAGTACACCACATTAAGTTATCAGTAGGCCAGCAAGCTGCTGTTAATAGTGGAAGTGTAAAACATCATCCATACCATTATGACATTTGAATGTAGTTAACGAGCCATCGTGCACAGAATACTTGAGCAGCAAAACTACAGACGCTACACACCAAAGAGCAAACCACCTGCGAGCCTCAAAAACAGAATGAACAGGTAACACATCGCTAAAATGTACCTAAAAAAGCCTGCCCTTGGAAAACGTTATATTGTGAACCAAGACACAAGTGATGTCTTAAAGAAAGTGTTATGAGAAAAGGTAACAGTCCAGAACACACCGTCTTCCTGGAAAAAGTTGGTGAAATGGCGGCTGTGGCTCAGTATGGATGCCACTGGAACAGGCTCAGTTGTTTCAATTGGGAAAACGTTGAATTGTGTAGAAAAATCTCAAAAGTACAAGCAAATGCCTCCAAATAAATATACTACATAGCAGTTAGGGAGTTTTTCCAGGACCAAAAACTGGAAAGTTCTTGAAAATTACAGGAGATCAGAATTAAATTCAGGAGCGCAATTATATTATTCAGGTAGAATTTTAATTATTTCTTGTGCTGACAATTAACCACAACAAACAGGCTCTATATCTAAGAACAAAAAAACAATAGCCTGTGATCAGTCAATCCAGAAGAAAATAATTGTCTAAGCAATCGCCTAGTGCCTAAGCAGCGGCCTCCAATACACATGTACTGCTGTGATTCGGGTCCGAACAAAATACATGGATGGCTTAGTAGATTGTGCACAATGGGTCAATCTAATGGTTTTGTACACAGATGGCACAAGTAGTTTTCAAATAACTTGAATTGTGGTGGTTAAAGTTAGCTGGTTGTAATGGCTGCTAAGCAACTAACATCAAATTCTGATTAGGTACAGAAATATTCAGGGATGGGTTTCATCACAGCCCCAACGTCCTCCCCAGTCTTCCATTTTCAATTGCAGTAATTAACCTGATTCGATTTGAGGTATGTTGGTACTGGGTAAAAGGTCATGCCTGGTTGTGATTCAAAATTAGGAAAAGGTTTGTAAAAACACAAACTAGTTAACGTTTCTGGCTAATTCCTGACACTCCATATGTCCCTTTTTACTTACATCCTTCTCATACGTATAAAACAGCAAATGCACCATCAATCCATAAACGTGAATATATACGCGGTACATAAAATCTTTCACACGTAACAATGTAAGATAGCCACATTGCTGAAACAATAAGCCATTTTATACGTCAAAAAACCTAAACACTTCCAATATATTTTTTCCTCCAGATAGCCGCGTTTGTGTGGTTACCAAGCTAGTAGTACTGTAGTATTCCGGCGGCCCGCGTTAGCACACTAGCTAGCAAGTTACCTTTCTTTGGATTTCCCACACGTTGATGAAGTTTTTCCCGAGTTGGGCTCCGAGGATGTACTCGCCATTCAAAACGGTAAGGGCCCTCGAAGAACTATTGCCACCGCGATAGGACAAAAGATTTGTACCAGAATGGAGTTCTATAACGGCGCAATTCCATAATTGACCTGCCGAATCAGCGCACACAACGATTTCCATAGGGGCTGACATCTTGGAGGAGCGCGCATGTTGTTTTGGAAATGAACGCGATCAAGGCATGCGCATCTACGTCATCCTGATCTTAGCTATGAATTATGGGATATGTATGCTTATTACAGTTTTTTCCCGTTTAACTGCAATGTGCATACTACAAAGATAGAGTGGAATGAATTTATTCTGTAGACTTTTCGGTATTTTTTTTTTTGTCGCTACTCCTAAAGTTGCCGCTTACTTCACTTTTAATAGCGTTTATTAATGTACCGGGTTGTACAATTTTTTTTGTAGAATGGAAAATCGTAGCAAGGAATAATATCTTTGACAGGATAAATTATTTCACAAACAAACATTTATATTATTTGGATTTTTGTGACTATATCATTTTATTTAATGTTCTTCCTTTAACAATTTTCTGTTATTTTCACTACGTTCACAGCAAACGAACAAAAAATCTGAATGGTGTCATTTGCATGTTCGGTTTTCTATCGCTCATTTGCATGTCACGTAAATGAAATCCTGTCACCGCGTGGGACTGTGGGACTGTGAGCGATGTGCTCCTCCCTGTCACAAATCACACCGTCACCAAGCACCTGGCCACCTGCGCACACCTGTCCCTCATCACGCTGATCACTGGCCTTACTTAGTTCCCCGTTTCCCTTGGCTCAGTGTCGGTACAAACTAAGTACCACGTTAGACATTCACAACTACGTATTTGGTTCTTTGACTCCTGCGTTTCCACGCAGCTCTCGGCTTTCAAGCCTTATTCTACTTAGTAACAAAGTAGCCCGTTCCAGCTCTGTACCTATCCGGTATAGTGCACATTCCACTCCATCAACAACCAACGTCCGTCAGAGCTTATTGCCCAACGAGATTCACTACACGGACACCTATCATCGCTTTTGCTACGGTCGTGCGATTGGACCCAACCATCGCTATCACGCGCAATCCTTACATCTCCAAGAGAGAGCACCCAGGGTCAGAGAGGCTGGGAGGATTTGGGAGGGAAAACACAATAAAATCAGACAGGGGGACTGCCGTGCGCTGCTGACATTAAGCAACCAACTGCTGTTTTCGACGACGACAGAAAATTACTTTATTGCATTTTTCATCTTAATTGTGGAATAGAGAAAGACATCCATGTACCGTAGAAGTATATTTATATTGAAAATGGGAAAGTAGTTAAAAAACTTAAGACCCCTGAAAACAAGAATTTAAACACTTAACGTCAGTGACACCCTGTGTAACGACCGGAATAGACCAGGTAAGTGTCAGATAGAACAGGAAAGCTCAGGTAGATGTCAGAAAGAACAGGAGAGACCAGGTAAGTGTCAGATAGAACAGGAAAGCTCAGGTAGATGTCAGATAGAACAGGAAAGCTCAGGTAGATGTCAGATAGAACAGGAAAGCTCAGGTAGATGTCAGATAGAACAGGAAAGCTCAGGTAGATGTCAGATAGAACAGGAGAGACCAGGTAAGTGTCAGATAGAACAGGAAAGCTCAGGTAGATGTCAGATAGAACAGGAGAGACCAGGTAAGTGTCAGATAGAACAGGAAAGCTCAGGTAGATGTCAGATAGAACAGGAGAGACCAGGTAAGTGTCAGATAGAACAGGAGAGACCAGGTAGATGTCAGATAGAACAGGAGAGACCAGGTAAGTGTCAGATAGAACAGGAAAGCTCAGGTAGATGTCAGATAGAACAGGAGAGACCAGGTAAGTGTCAGATAGAACAGGAAAGCTCAGGTAGATGTCAGATAGAACAGGAGAGACCAGGTAAGTGTCAGATAGAACAGGAAAGCTCAGG
>JACXGK010011582.1:0-15796 GCA_016801125.1 Novumbra hubbsi
CCTAAATAAACTCCCCGCTCAATGAACTGATTCAAAACCATAAAGTGAGACACCACTACCGACCACAAACCTACCCTAAATAAACTCCCCGCTCAATGAACTGATTCAAAACCATAAAGTGAGACACCACTACCGACCACAAACCTACCCTAAATAAACTCCCCGCTCAATGAACTGATTCAAAACCATAAAGTGAGACACCACTACCGACCACAAACCTATCCTAAATAAACTCCCCGCTCAATGAACTGATTCAAAACCATAAAGTGAGACACCACTACCAACCACAAACCTACCCTAAATAAACTCCCCGCTCAATGAACTGATTCAAAACCATAAAGTGAGACACCACTACCGACCACAAACCTACCCTAAATAAGCTCCCCGCTCAATGAACTGATTCAAAACCATAATTGTGTATGACGATTAGAAAGGAGAAATGACAGGGGAGACAGATAGAGGGGTCATTGACCAACACTGATCTCTTCAGTTTTATTTTGAGACTGAATTATTTAGTAATGTGATAATGGTAATGTTTGTAATGTAATACAATAATGTAATACAATAATGTAATGTGATAATGTAGTTTGGCAATGTGTGTCATGCTGTTTCATAACCCAGGTCCCAGAGCACCTCAGGCTCTGGAGCTGTTTGACTGAGTTTCCTCATTAGATTATTTCATGTGTTTGTCTTCCACAGTGCGATTAGCCAATGACATCCCTGTGTGATTAGCCAATGACAACCCTGTGTGATTGACCAATTGTATTTCTTTATAAATCTCTTTTCTGTTTCTGTCTCTCGCATTTTGTTCACGCTCTCTCGCTTTCTCTCTCTCCCTTTCTCTCTCTCTCTCACCCTTTCTCTCTCTCTCACCCTTTCTCTCTCTCTCTCACCCTTTCTCACCTTTTCTCCAGAGGACCAGCTCCCTCCGGGGTTCCCAACCATAGACATGGGTCCCCAGCTAAAAGTGGTGGAACGTTCCAGAACGGCAACCATGTTGTGTGCTGCCAGTGGCAACCCAGACCCAGAAATCTCCTGGTTTAAGGACTTCCTTCCGGTTAACACGACCAATAACAATGGACGAATCAAACAGCTCCGCTCAGGTATGGAGAGGCCAGTAGTAAACAACTGCTAAGCCAATGTCAGCATCCCCTCACTGCTTTTAAAATGTTTTCTTCCTTTCCCTCTCTGTCATCTTCGGTAATCCTCTTTTCTTATAAAGGGAATGTCCTTTTCTCAACTCCTCCTCCTGGCTTTATCCTCCCCTGTTTGTGTTTTCTCCCTGCGTTGGCGATCTTACGTTTCTGCATTGTCTGGTTGTTGCCTATCTCCGCTATTTTCTCTACTTGGTGCTTAGTTCCACATTCTGGAGGTTGTCCAGACACACTTCTCATCATGGCAGACTGCAGAGCTCTGTAGATGACAACACTTTTCAGGACAGTGTTCCAACACACTTAAGGATGTCATATAATTGCAATCTACTGCGGTTGTCATTACTAACCGCTCGTTCAGCTAATACACAAAATAAGTGTACTTAAGGTGACTGATGAAATAATAACAAGGGGAATTCTAGAGGATTGAGTTGGTGAGTACAACCTCCCTTCTCTGCAACACACCGCCGTGACTGAAAGCTTTTTTCTCGTCCTTTGTGGATTCCATACACTTTGTCGAGTCTGTCGACATTGTGGATGGGACACAACACAAGGCAGTGCTACAGGAACTCTACAAGGTCTGCAGTGGAAGGAGACTCTCAGTGAGCATCATTGTTGCATTGAAACGGCCTGTCGGGACGCAGAGATAGTAGCGGCTCTGAAACCAGACGATGGCAGCGGCCTCCATCCACCTTTAGCCAGCAGCCTGCATCCACCTTTAGCCAGAAGCCTGCATCCACCTTTAGCTAGAAGCCTGCATCCACCTTAAGCCAGCAGCCTGCATCCACTTTTAGCCAGATGCCTGCATCCACCTTTAGCCGGTTTGTATCCACCAGATGCCTGCATCCACCTGTAGCCGCTTTGTAGCCTCATGTGGCGTCAATTCTTCTATCGAAACACTACTGAAGCTAAATCAACGTGGCGCCTTTGCTCTTTTATCAGTCTGGCCTGGCTGCAGGAGTGTGTAACACTCAACCTTTTTTCAGTCTAGCCTGGCTGCAGGAGTGTGTAACACTCAACCTTTTCTCAGTCTAGCCTGGCTGCAGTAGTGTGTAACACTCAACCTTTTAGCTAACTCCTTCAGCCTGTCCCAACAGCACTGGGGTCAGGGTCCGGCCAGTCCCGGTCAGTTCACTAAGCCCAATTCCGTCTAGCAATTCCATATTTTCCTCATCGAAATGTATAGGATTTCTCTGAACTGACTGGAATTTAAAGGGAATTGACCCCATCTCCCCGCTGGTGTAGATCCTGCTCCTGCTTTGGGTTCAACCCTCGACGCGCCACCCCCCCGGCTTCCGTTTGACCTATGACCCCAGGCTTCTCCTACTTCCGGCTGAGCCCCCGTACTGACCCCTACCCAAACCCCCGTTAATAGTTTTACATCTTCCAGTGTTACTAAATATGACTTCTTGTTAAATTGACTATTATCTTAATCCTCATAGTTTTACTCGCCTAACTGAAAAGTAAATGCAAGATGTACATTTGACTTGTGTCTACGTTATTCAACGCCTTCAAGAAGGGCGTTTCTGTCAGCTGAGGAGTCTCTGTTACCAACAGCATGTCTGACGAGTCGAAGTTGGCTGGTGAGGTTTTGTGATTAACCATTGAAAGGAGTGTAATGCTGTCTTTATGCTGTCTTTTCTCTCTTTGTGTATCTTAACAACAGAGTCCTTTGGTAAGTGCTTTCAGCTCTGAAGACTTTCGCTATTCTCTGTCTACTCTCACTGTGCCCCCCTCACTGCGGCCCAAATGGCATCCTGTCCCCTAGGTAGTGCACTCCTTCTGTCCAAGCCCCACACACACACAGATCCGCCCACACACAGACCAGGGCTCAGGTAAAAGGTGGTGCTTTATGTAGGCAACAGGATGCCATTAGGGACGACTGTTTCTACCCAACACTAATGCTGTTCACTGCTCGAGACACTGACTCACTGTTCTAAACACTGACTCAACACTGATCACTGACTCACTGCTCTAATTACTGACGCCTGTTTTAATCTCTGACTCACTGCTCTGATCTCTGACTCACTGCTCTAATTACTGACTCACAGTTCTAAACACTAACTCACTTCTATAATAACTGCATCCATGTTCTAATCACTGACTCACTGCTCTAACAACTGAATCACTGTTCTAATCACTGTCGCACTGCTCTAATAACTGACCCACTGCTCTAATCACTGATTTGCTGTTCTAATAACTGTCTCACTGCTCTAATCACTGACTCACTGTTTTAATTACTGACTCAATGCGCTAATCACTGACTCACAGCTCAAATAACTGAATCACTGTTCTAGTCACTGACTTACTGCTCTAACCACTGTCATATTGTTGTAATCACTGGTTTAGTGCTATCATTTCTGACTAACTGCTCTAATCACTGACTCAATGCTCTTAGCAATAAATCACTGTTCTAAACACTGACTCACTGCTCCAAACATTGATTCACTGCTCCAAACATCGATTCACTGCTCAAAACATGACTCACTGCTCTAATTACCGACTCACTGCTCTGGTTACTGACTCACTTTTCGAATGACTCATCGAGACCACTCTGGTCATACAGTACAGTTAGCTTCACGCATGGGGTGAGGTACACACACATGCATACACACATGCACTCAGAGATAGACGCATGTATGAACACACACACTCTAAACCTTTCTGAGTGGTGTAATCTCCGACTCACTCTCATCTTTACATCTTTACTCTCCCTCCCTCACTCTCTCTCACCCCCCATTATAGTATAGTGTTTTCCCTTCAATACGTAATCCACTGTAGATGGCCCATTCAATGATGCCCCATTCCCACAAAATATAACCTATCCACACACAGACAGCCCATTTCAGATTTTTTCCATTACTCGCTAATTGGCCTTTGGAACTGTAATCTCTGAAAACTGGTCTGATGTGAAAAGATCTGATCAAAAATCTGAACTGAGCCATCTGTGTCAACTTAGCCATGGAAAACTCCAGTGCCTTCCCACAATGCACACTTTACCCCTGTGGACATCCACTGCACAGAGTACAACCAATCATCAGCCTTTGTAGCGCTCGCTGTCTTTCACTTCCTTTCTCTTAGTCTCTACCTCCTGCTTTCTGGGTCTGTCTCCTGTTCTCTACCTCCTGCTTTCTCGGGTTGTCTCCTGTTCTCTACCTCCTGCTTTCTGGGTCTGTCTCCTGTTCTTTACCTCCTGCTTTATGGGTCTGTCTCCTGTTCTCTACCTCCTGCTTTCTGGTTCCGACTCCTTTTCTCTACCTCCTGCTTTCTGGGGTTGTCTCTTCTTCTCTACCTTCTCCTTTCTGGGGTTGTCTCCTGGTCTTTACCTCCTGCTTTATGGGACATTCTCCTGTTCTCTACCTCCTGCTTTCTGGGGCTGTCTACTGTTCTCTACCTCCTGCTTTCTGGGGTTGTCTCCTGTTCTCTACCTCCTGCTTTCTGGGGTTGTCTCCTGTTCTCTACCTCCTGCTTTCTGGGGTTGTCTCCTGTTCTCTACCTCCTGCTTTCTGGGGTTGTCTCCTGTTCTCTACCTCCTGCTTTCTTTCATTCTCTTATCTGTCTTTCTCACAATCTTCTCTTACTTTGTTTCCATCTTTTTTCTTCAGTATTTATCTCTCTTTCTCCTCTCTTTCTTCTCATTTATTGATCCGATAATGTTGAGTATCTAATTTAATTATTCTCCTCTCAAAACCCCTCATCTCTCTCTCTTTGTCTCCTCTGTTTGTGCTCTCCTCCCTCCGTACTAATATTTCTTCTTCTTTTCTAATCTTATTTGCATTCATTGACCAATCAGGTGGCACTCCTATACGAGGTAAGAGATGATTGGCTGCCAGGAACTCCTCAGATTTAGGCTGTCACAAATGACACCATATTTCTTATATAGTGCACTACCTTTGACCAGATCTGTTGTCAGATGCAGTGTGCACTATAGTAATTTGGGTGCCATTTGTGACACAACAACAGACTAGATATTCTAGGATTCATCCTTCTTTCATCCTTCCTTCCATTTCTGCCATCTTTTGTTTTGTTGTTTAACTAAACATCTCAAGGTTGTCATGTTCTCCTGGTCCCGTTCCCTTCCCCCTTCCTCAAGGGTGCCCATTTATCCCAATCCGCTGTGTACAGTGTTTGTTTCGGCCTTATAAGTCAACAGGGTTGTTTACAAGCTGTCTCAGTGACTTTATGACAGATCAGTTGAAAATAGTCTTGTTGTAAGACGAGGAGGCATATTTTCCTTTTTCACTTTCTTCTTCATTCGTTCTGATTTTTTCTGTCATTCCGTTTTTCGGGTCAGGACAAAATCTTGCCCCCCCATCCCTGTCTGTCCATCCAGTCAAATGGCTCAGGCTACATCCCTTTTCCTCGGGGAATAGGAAGCCGTTTCAGGCCATAGTCTTATTTCCCTTGTCTCTGTTCTCTGCTTGAGAGAGAGACACACACACATTAGAGTGCATGCACATATTCCTACACTACACACAGACACAACTGTTATCTCTCTTCTTCCTACAATCTCCCGCTGCCATTGAAAAGCCCCGACAACCACTTTTTTGATAAAGTTTTTCTGGGTGCTTTTTCTCTTCAACACCCCTCTGTCTTTCTCTCCCCCTCATACTGCTGAAAAGGTCTTGTCTTTTTTGACGCTTTGTCTTTTTCCAGGGAGAAAGACAACTGCTATATCTGCCCATCTCTCGGGGCGTAACCGTTGGTCCAGTGACCTCATTGGAGGATGGTTGATGTCCTAACCTTATTTTTATTGGTTTCGGGAGGAGGGGTGGGGTTGAGTGGGAGTGGTTGGTTGTTACTGTGACATCACACTCCTGATCCCATTGGTGGATTTTGTATCTTATTGCAATGGCAATGTTTGGGTCACTTTTGATTTCCCTAATAAAACTGCCTTTCAATTTTCAGCAAAGAATTTTTCAAAATGTTGTTCTGTAAGTGGAATTGCAGATTTCTTTGCTTACTTTGTAGCTGCTTGCATGTTACATTTTCTCAAACATTTTTTTCCCGTCTTATAATTTTTCTCGAGAGGCTGAATAGTATTTTTGCTGCATATTTTTTGTAAAAACCATAGATGTAACAGTTTTTCGATTTCTTTTTTTCTTCAGTATTTTTTTCGCCTTCCCCTCGTACTATCCAGATTATTTTGGCAGAAAGTGTCTCAGTTTTAGCCCAAATCCCCGCATCTCCATGTTGTCTAGAAATGAAACCCAGCGCTATAATATCATACCTCTTTGTGAATGGTGTTTCTTTCCCTCTCTTGTCCCTCTACCTCCATTCCTCTTCTATCACTCACTTTCATTCCTTCCTTTCTGTCTTTCTGTCTGCTTCCCTCCTCCTCCCTCCGCCAGGCGCCCTCCAGATCGAGCTGAGTGAGGAGCAGGACCAGGGGAAGTACGAGTGTGTCGCCACCAACAGCGACGGAACACGCTACTCCACCCCCGCCAATCTATATGTCAGAGGTAGGGAACCACCACCCGATTTATATGTCAGACATAGGGAACCACCACCCAATGTATATGTCAGGTGTAGGAAAACCACCACCCAATCTATACGTCAGAGGTAGGAAAACCACCACCCAATCTATACCGCCTCATGCGCTGTGCCTCATGCCCGGTGCCTCATGCCCGGTGCCTCATGCCCGGTGCCTCATGCCCTGTGCCTCATGCGCGGTGCCTCATGTGCAGTGCCTCATGTTCTGTGCCTCCATCTCTTAGCCTTTAAACTCTAAGACTGCTCTCAAATTCCACACCAATATGTAGTGCACTTCTTCTGACCCTAGTTACTGAAGTGCGCAAATAGGTTACCATTTGGGAGTTGTTCTACTGTTATTCTGTTAGACAGTTTATATCCTTAGGTTTCACACGCACGCACACACACACACACACACCACTAGACAGATACCTACACACAAACCCACATGCACACACACACCCCTAGACAGACACCTTCACACAAACACACATGCACACACACACAAGTACTAGACAGACACCTACACACACCTAGACAGACACCTACACACACGCACATGCACACACACACAAGTACTAGACAGACACCTACACACACCTAGACAGACACCTACACACACGCACATGCACACACGCCTAGACATACACACACAAACCTAGACATACACACACGCCTAGACATACACACACGCACCTAAACTCACACCTAGACATGAATACCCAAACCTACATGCACACACACACAAGTACTAGACAGACACCTACACACGCCTAGACATACACACACAAACCTAGACATACACACACAAACCTAGACATACACACACGCACCTAAACTCACACCTAGACATGACTACCCAAACCTACATGCACACACACACAAGTACTAGACAGACACCTACACACGCCTAGACATACACACACAAACCTAGACATACACACACAAACCTAGACATACACACACGCACCTAAACTCACACCTAGACATGAATACCCAAACCTACATGTACACACTCACATTTACAAACAAGCAGCCACACAAGTCTACTGAAATCTAGCAAAAAGACACAGACACCCATTGATTGCATACAAACACATGCACACACACACATTCTAATTAGACCTACTATACATGTGTGAGAATGTTTGTGTTTTGTGTCTTTAATCTGTGTGTTGTGTGCATGTGTGTTAGAAGCCCAAACAACCTGACTGTCCCTTTTCACTCCCAACTTCCCTCTTTCTTCTCTTTTTCATTCCTTTTTCTGTCTTTTACTTCCTCTGCCTACGTCTTTCTCCTGCGCTCTGCATTTCCTGGCTCTTCAGAGCTCAGAGAAGGTGGGTAACTTCCGTCTTGCACTACATTTTCACCCTGTCTGGGGCCCTTCTACCTCGGCCCTAAAGAGCACCAAAACCAAATATATGAATGTAGTATCTGTCTCTATCTCATCTGTAAATATATGGATGTAGTATCTGTCTCTATCTCATCTGTAAAGAGGTGTATGTACTATCTGTCTCTATCTCATCTGTAAAGATATGGATGTAGTATCCGTCTCTATCTCATCTGTAAAGAGGTGTATGTACTATCTGTCTCTATCTCATCTGTAAAGATATGGATGTAGTATCCGTCTCTATCTCATCTGTAAAGAGGTGTATGTACTATCTGTCTCTATCTCATCTGTAAAGATATGAATGTAGTATCCCTCTCTATCTCATCTGTAAAGAGGTGTATGTACTATCTGTCTCTATCTCATCTGTATGTACTATCTGTCTCTATCTCATCTGTAAAGAGGTGTATGTACTATCTGTCTCTATCTCATCTGTATGTACTATCTGTCTCTATCTCATCTGTATGTACCATCTGCCCCCCACCCCAGTGCGCCGGGTGCCCCCCAGGTTCTCCATCCCCCCAGCAGACAGTGAGATCATGCCAGGGGGAAACATCAACATCACCTGCGTGGCGGTGGGCTCCCCCATGCCTTACGTCAAGTGGATGCTGGGGGCGGAGGACCTCACGCCCGAGGACGACATGCCGATTGGCCGGAATGTTCTGGAGCTGGGGGACGTGCGCCAGTCCAACAACTACACATGCGTTGCCATGTCGACACTGGGGGTCATCGAGGCGGTGGCTCAGATCACAGTGAAAGGTAGCCGTGGAAACATATTTTATATTAGGTATCAGATATTAAGTATATAAATAAAGGCAATAGTTCAAGTTGACAAATATAGTTCAGTGTTTTAGATTTGTGATTTTTCTGCTTTCTACACTGGTCTGCCTCTTTCTCCCTCTCTCCCCCCTCTCCCTCTCTCCACCCCCTCTTTTTTCTCCCCTTTTCTCCAGCCTTGCCCAAGGCCCCAGGTACCCCAGTGGTGACAGAGAGAACTGCCACCAGTATCACGCTGACCTGGGATTCAGGCAACCCTGAACCCGTGTCCTACTATATAATACAGGTAGAACGCCGTACCCACACACGCGTGTAGTACCCACACACAGGACCACCCCTGACACCTCCCCCACTCCCCCCCAGCACCGGCCCAAAGGGTCAGAAGATGCCTACAAGGAGATCGATGGCATAGCGACCACCCGCTACAGCGTGGGGGGCCTCAGCCCCTTCTCCCACTACGACTTCCGCGTGGCGGCCGTCAACACCATCGGCAGGGGCCCGTCCAGCGACTCCGTGGAGGCCAGGACGGCCGAACAGGCGCCGTCGTCGCCCCCGCGACAGGTCAGGGGTCAGCGGGGTCATCCTTCGTCAGGTTACGCTCCCCCCCCGAACCCAACTTGATTTTCCAGGTGTATCTCCAGGTCAGAGGTCGCATGCTGAGCACCACCACCGCTATCATCCACTGGGACGAGCCGGAGGAGGCCAACGGGCAGGTGGTGGGGTACCGGGTGTACTACACGGACAGCCCCGCGCTGCAGGTCAACCAGTGGGAGAAGCAGATGGTCCGCACGGCCAACTTCATCACCGTCCACAGCCTGGTGCCCAACAAGACCTACTACATCAGGGTCCTGGCCTTTACCTCCGTGGGGGACGGCCCGCTCTCACAAGACCTGCAGATCATCGCCAAGACTGGAGGTGGGGAAGGCCGCGTGTGTGTGTGTGTGTGCGTGCGTTTGATGGGATTTAAGTTGATGTTGATTTGGAAATGGTTGGCACCTGACGCCCTGCCGTTTGTGTCCATCATATTGGGGTTCTTAGGGATTCCTATTTCTAGGGGATGCCGTCGGGTAGCCGTGTGTTGTAGTGCATTCTGGGTAACGTAGTTCTCTCCGTCTCCCTCGCTGCATCCTAGCTGTCTGATTTTAAAGGGGAGGCCCAGTCAGAAACCAGTGGGTTGTAGAGCATTGTGGGTTACGTAGTTCTGTCCTCTCTCGGTAGTTCCGTCCCAGCCATCTGATTTTAAAGGGGAAGCCAAGTCAGAAACCAGTATATTGCTGTCCTGGGTGGCTCCTCCCCAGAGTGGGCCGGACAACCAGATCATTGGGTACGAGCTGGTCTGGAGGAGGGCAGACGACGCAGAAGAGGTGATGGCATTTTGTTGTTTCTATTAAGTCTTAAAATTCTTAAAGTATTTTGTTTCTGACAAACACGGATGGTGGAATGTTCTATTAGACATTCAGAAATATTTCTTTCATTGTTTTGGACCCGACAACTACCCTCCCCCTCACACGTCACTGGAACCCTTACACCTAATCTTCAACCTGTCCCTTTCTCCCCGCAGAAGAAGCTGAGTTTTGACCCGACCACTTCGTACCTCATGAAGAACCTGAAGCCCTTCTCCTCCTACACCTTCCAGCTGGCGGCGCGCAGCAAACACGGCATTGGAGCCTACACCAATGAGGTCTCCGCAGACACCCCGCAGACACGTACGTCCCTACGCAGTGGAGGAGATCTGATTGGTCGGAATGCCAATTAGTAGCTGAAGAGCAGTTCTGATTGGTTGAAAGGCCAATTAGTGGATGGAATGCAGATCTGATTGGTGGAAATGCCGTTGTCGTTGCTAATGATGTGTTGGGAAAAGGATACAGGGGTATGAACAACAGGTGCTTTTACTTTGGATAAACAGTCAATCATGTAGTTTAGTCATTAGTCTGGTGGATAGTCGAGGTTGTTTAGTTCAGTTGTTAGAAATATCTGTGAAGCTGATCAGTCTGGGGAGAATCCCTGAGTCTGTGAAAAGGTGTTGGAGTACCACGTAAATTAAAGTCAAGGTAGGTTTTGAAGTCTCCTGAACAGCTTTTAGTCCTGGATTAACTGAGATGAAGGTAGGTTTCATGTTTAAAAGATTGTTCAGTGTTTCTGTTCTCTCCCATATTTAACTCATTATTTTTCATCATTTTTCTGTCAACAACATTTTAAATCAAACAGATTTCGCTAAGGTTCCACAATTCTGGAGATTTTCTCTGATTTTTCTTTGAAACTGGAATCCCTGGAAAACCTGGGAATTTGGTGGAAGTTACTAGAATTCTGCAACCCTAGATTTGACGTTTGATCTGTCATTTCTGTTTTAGGCATTAGGTCATCTTTCTTCAGAAACGCCAGTCCAAGAGTTTTATGTTCATTTGATGTTTTTTTTGTCCCTTTTGTTTTCTGTCTTGTCTGTTCACTGTGTCTTCCACTAAACATCTCACCAATCAACACACCACACACAACCAATCCCATCCACTCAAACAACCCCATACCTTCTACTCCCTCAAACCTGGCCAGTGCCCTCGGCCCCTCCTCAGGATGTCACATGCTCCAGCCCCAGTTCCACAAGCATCCTGGTAAGTTGGGCTCCGCCCCCGCCGGAATACCAGAATGGAATTATAACGGGATATTCCATCCAGTATTCCGTCACGGAAGGACAGAACAGGACTTCCAGGAAAATCAGTGCAGTCCCGGCCGATAGCTCTCCCTATCTTCTGGAAAACCTGGAAAAATGGACTGAGTACGGAATCACAGTCCGAGCGCTCACGGAAAGCGGAGAGGGACCTGAGAGTCTGCAGCGCCATGTACGCACAGAGGAAGATGGTATGTCCCAAACGCCCCGTGCCTCTTGATACCAAACCCCTCCCGTCCTTGAGGACAATCTTCCCACTAACACCAAAAAATACATGAGAACCCCTAGCTGCTAGGATGCATCCCAAATGACCCCTTCCCCTACCTCGTGCACTTCATAGGGGACAGAACCCCGGCTGTGTTTTCCTCCCTGACCTTCATGCTGAGGCAGAACCGTCCCTGGGCTATAGTCACACCACGCTGTTTTCACCTGTTGTTTTTCCTGGGATGCTTGAGGGGGAATGTGTGGTGTATCCCACTGACTGCACCCAGTGGCTGCCACTAAACACCCCTGCCTGAGGGGAACATTAGTGCAGTCCGTTAACCCTTCCCATGTCAACCACTGTCAGGGAATCCTTTCTAGTCTTTAGGCTTTCCTCTAAACCCGTCCCGCTATAATTGAACCGTTCTCTTGGCATATCTTTGTAATGTACTCTTTTCTAAAATACATATGTAGCATTTTTTGTGGAAAGGGTTTGGAATCATCTTGGGGAAGGGGGGGTGACATTTCCTCAGAAAGGCATCTCTGCCACCACGGCCTATGAAGACACTATCATTCATCCAATCTCCAGCTCTTTTCTTTCTTTCTACTGTTTTCCTGAAGTTTCTTCCCCAGAACATATTTAGTCACTTCTAGTGGGGTTTTTCTTCAAATTTTAGCTCCTTGATATTTTCCAGCATTTTTTTTTAAGAATCCCCTCCTAAAAAACAATACCTGAATATGATCCCGCGCTTCCAACACCCTCTTCCTGGAGTATCCACAGCATCTATTAGCCGCTGCTAACTCTGAACCTCGACTCTTGACCCCTACCTACTGTATCCCACAATACATTTCCAGTTCCCAGCGGCCCTCCACGTGGCGTGGAGACGGAGGCCGTGAACTCGTCAGCCGTCAGGGTGGTGTGGCGGGCACCGGTAATGGAGCGACAGCATGGGCAGGTCAGAGGGTACCAGGTGCACTATGTCAAAATGAGCTACGGAGAGCCCACAGGCCCAAACCTCATCAAGGACATACTCATCGACGACTCGCAGGTAAGAAGGGAACAAAACAAGACCGTTGGAATGGAATTTGACAATGAAAAGGAATGTTTATATATGGTAGAATGACATTGTCAAATGAAATTGATATTATGAAAATAACGTTAATAACGAATTTGCCAGCAAAACCTCACCAAAGCCACGGATGGTTTAGCCATATTTTTAGAGTCATGCGAGTCTCTAAGTCCACATCTTTTAGAGATTCTCACACATTACCAGATGTTCTCTAGCACCATGAGGGCCACGCACGCTGGGATGAAGTGCATGTTGGGTCTTGAGCCTATGTGATGTTTTGATGGCCATAAGATGAAGCCTCCCCTGTGATCAACCTGCCCTCTACAACACGTTACATGTTCAAATTGAAGCTTTGAGATTATAATATTTGAGACTAATATACAGAATCCTGTCTTTTCACCCCCTCACTTCTCTGCTATGCAATCAGTGGGAATACAATGAATCAAGGGAATATGTAAGTATGTCTGTAGTCTGGTAAAATGTCTTGTTCATGCTGTAGTCAACACCTGAATGGCAAATGGGATATGAGTCAGTTTTCACTCAACCAAGATGTGACTTTCACATTTAGTCCCACCCCTCCGTGTTAGAGGAGTTACGTGTCATGGTTAGGAACACAATTACCCATTTGTTTTCTTTTGTTACCGTGCCAGTTCAGAGATTTCATCTAGCAATCCTTCGGTTATGTAACAAATGCAATGATCACTATGCTATCTGGCCTTTTATAGGGTTGTACAGTAGGACATCTCATAATGAGATTGAATGTTGAGCCCCCGTTTATCGGACAAGTGCGTTTCAATGCTGTTGATCGCTTCTGTTAAATTCTGGGTTCTCCGTCCGGGGTATTGCAGGAGGTGGCTCTGGGCGATCTCCAGGCCAATACTGGGTACTCTGTGTCTGTCGGGGCATACACTGCCAAGGGAGACGGAGCCAGGAGCAGACCCCAGACCGTCTGCACCACTCTGGCATGTAGGTACTGACACCTAGATCCTCATACGCACGTCGGGTTAATGGAGGGAATACAGACCGTGAAACCTCCGTCTTTCTCCTCTTTCCCTCCTCTTCCCCGACGCTCCTCAACCCTAATTCCTCTCTCCAGTTCCGGAGCGTCCTCGCCTGTCAGTGAGCCCTACCACGGCAGGATCCGCCCAACTCCAGTGGTCGCCTCCCCCTGACCCCCCCACCCCACTCCTGGGGTACCGCCTCACGTTGGGGCGTGTGGACGTCCTCCCGCCCACGGTGGTGGAGCTCCCCCCCAAGGAGACCTCCTTCAGGGCCCGGGACATTCACAAGGGGGCCACCTACATGTTTAAACTTTCCGCTCGCAACAAGATTGGCTATGGCGAGGAGGCGGTGGTCAAGGTGACGACCCCCGAGGACGCGCCTAAGGGGTACCCCGAAAGTATCCTATCGGAAGGCGCCTCGTCGTCCTCCATACAGCTGGCCTGGAAGTCTGTGCCGCTCATCGAGCAGAACGGGAAGATTGTGAAATATTCGGTGCAGTACCGGGATATTAACGCCCGGGGGAATGTCACCAGGGAGGTGGCTGTGCCGGAGGCCAGCGTGACCTTGGAAGGTTTGGGTGCCGACACGGTCTATGACGTCAGGGTTCGTGCGTTCACGGCGGTCGGACCGGGGCCTTATAGTCCTAGTGTCCAGTTTAGAACGCAGCCGCAGGAAGTGGAAGGTAGGGGAGCATGACACACAGCAACGCAGACATGTTGGCTCCTGTTCCAACACTGGCACTTTCTTGGAGTTCTATTCACACCACACACACACCAGATCAGTTTTATATACACACACCGGATCCGTT
Source organism: Novumbra hubbsi (assembly GCA_016801125.1). Lineage (NCBI taxonomy): Eukaryota > Metazoa > Chordata > Actinopteri > Esociformes > Umbridae > Novumbra > Novumbra hubbsi. Next base: position 14,531 of record JACXGK010011582.1, read on the forward strand.
CTATATACACACACCGGATCCGTTCTATAAACACACACCGGATCCGTTCTATATACACACACCGGATCCGTTCTATATACACACACCGGATCCGTTCTATATACACACACCGGATCCGTTCTATATACACAAACCGGATCTGTTCTATATAAGTTCTATACGCACACACCAGACAAGTTCTATACACAAGCCGGATCAGCTCTACACATATGCACAAATTCCAGTGTCTTCCATGTTTTTGTGTTGTCAATATAGTCTCATGTTAATTAGCCGTGTTTCTCATCAGAAAAGGTAAGTTTGCCAATGTAACTTAGTGCTCTGCTGAGTGAGGTTAAGTGGTGCACCCCTGAGTAAATATTTCACCTGAAAGGCAGAAAAAGGATTCTGTTATATACAGGTAAGATATAGGATTCTTTGTAAAGGATTTTATTATATTCAGGTAAGATGTCATTATCTTAGTAAAGGATTATATTATAAACTGGTAAGATGTCATTATCTTAGTAAAGGCTTATATTATATACAGGTAAGATGTCATTATCTTTGTAAAGGATTATGTTATATACAGGTAAATACCAGACCTTTATATTCTAACAAGGATATAGTCTATTAGGGGATCATAGTTCCGGCACTCTGTCATTAATGTATTTTAGACACCTCATATTGATCACAGGCCTAAAGACTTGTACCGGGTCTGACCACAGTTTAATTACACTATAGGGTTCTGGAAATGCAACCATATTATTATATCTAATATTGAGAATAATATCATATAATCAAAATGGATGTGGTTACATGAAAACCATATGACAAATGTCCTAAGTATGAATTATTTTAGTTCTTGAGAGATGGTATGGGATTTCAACCCTTCTTATTGATATTAAAACCAAATCTACGTTTAGTCATTAAGGCCTCATTAAGGATGCAAGGAGTATAACGTTTAGTTGGACATTAGCTCTAAAACAAACATTCTTTATTGAAATAAAAAATGCAATCCATAAGTATACGTTGAATTTAATTTTAATGTTTCCATAGGGATGTACTGTAGAATGGAGTCATGCTCTGTTGTTTCCATAGGGATGTACTGTAGAATGGAGTCATGCTCTGTTGTATCCATAGGGATGTACTGTAGAATGGAGTCATGCTCTGTTGTATCCATAGGGATGTACTGTAGAATGGAGTCATGCTCTGTTGTATCCATAGGGATGTACTGTAGAATGGAGTCATGCTCTGTTGTATCCATAGGGATGTACTGTAGAATGGAGTCAT
>JACXGK010011583.1:0-15754 GCA_016801125.1 Novumbra hubbsi
TGGGGGGTGTTGGGGGTCAGAAAAGAGTTGAGTTAGGGCTCAGTCCCACTTTTAATGGAGATAAGAGCAAGGAAAGGAGCCAAGCCAGAGAGCAAAGGTTGCTCAAAACCCGACTGATTCGGGGGATTCTCTGGGGCTCTCCCAGCCACTGTTAAGGCGTTAATGCTTGGGCCAAACCCACCTGTTGACGTGATCCACGTTTGTGATTTCCACTGCTTTCCACCATGAGTCGTACTGCAAATCGATAGGAGGGTTTAACATTATTAGAGAATGTTGGCCATGTGCATCATTAGGCCATGGGCCAGAGAAACACTGCTGCTCCTGGATCAGCCTTCTTTGATGAAGGACTTCGCCTTAAAGGAACTGGCCATTGTTTACAGATCAAAAAAATACAGTAGGATCTATATTTACTTATAACTTCAGTAAAAAGTTTGTCTTTTTAAAACTATTTTTTCCAATGCTGGACAGTTGTGAAAAATCCTGTTTCATATCCATCATGAATATTTTGACTTTTTGCGTAGAGATTTTCATTGGCCAGTCACTTAAAAAAAATATTTTAAAGTCTCGGTGTGAACCCAGCAAAAATGCAGTGACTAAATTACAATATATTACATGGTATTTAAATGATTTATTTCACCTCTTGAGTTGACAGAGAACCTGTTGTCTTTTACAGAAACCAACCTAAAAGATCATTGTAGGGGGGGGAGCAGATCAATTCGACAACTAAAAAACTGAGGATGTCTAGATGGCCTTGGTGGGATTGGATATTCATCTTGGAACCTGTGGTAAACACCAATTCTCTTCCTTGAAGTTCAGTGGAATCCTGCGTCATAGTGAACACAGATTAAGAAGCTTTGTTTAACAGAACCCTACACAGGGTAAATCCCTAGGGCTGTGCTGTATTTAACAGAACCCTACACAGGGTAAATCCCTAGGGCTGTGCTGTATTTAACAGAACCCTACACAGGGTAAATCCCTAGCGCTGTGCTTTATTTAACAGAACCCTACACAGGGTAAATCCCTAGGGCTGTGCTGTATTTAACAGAACCCTACACAGGGTAAATCCCTAGGGCTGTGCTGTATTTAACAGAACCCTACACAGTGTAAATCCCTAGGGCGGTGCTTGGGTCCTGGGATTTAATCTATAGGTCTTTAGGAAGATGGCTGCCCTCTAGTGGCTATCTTGCACCTCTCCCGGGCATTGTCTGGTTTCCCAACTGTGGATGGACCAGGAACAACCCTGTTGGCTCAGATATCATTGGCCCATCCAGGGTCGGACCAGGAACAACCCCGATGGCTCAGATATCATTGGCCCATCCAGGGTTGGACCAGGAACAACCCTGATGGCTCAGATATCATTGGCCCACCCGGGGTCGGACCAGGAACAACCCTGATGGCTCAGATATCATTGGCCCACCCGGGGTCGGACCAGGAACAACCCTGATGGCTCAGATATCATTGGCCCACCCGGGGTCGGACCAGGAACAACCCTGATGGCTCAGATATCATTGGCCCACCCGGGGTTGGACCAGGAACAACCCTGATGGCTCAGATATCATTGGCCCACCCGGGGTTGGACCAGGAACAACCCCGATGGCTCAGATATCATTAACCACATGACAGACAGTTTACCTAGATGAAAATTCAACATACACATCTGCGTATACTGTTCTGCCTAAGGGATGTTTACAGTTTTTCCAAATGGATTTGACACATTTCTCCAAACTCAGGTAACTGCTCTCAAAAACGTTAATACAGCAAACTCAACACACTCTTATGTTAGCGAAACAGTTAAATCGTCACTCCATATTGAAGCACTGCATTTTATTCTAGTAATGCATTTGTACTAACATCAAAACTACAAATGTGTTCTCTGTTGATTTGATAACAATTCCATGTTTTCCCTCTCCATCCTCAGCACTTCTTGCTCCTTCTACAACATCATCGACTCTTCTTGCTCCTTTTCCAACATCCTCAGCTCTTCTTGCTCCTTCTCCAACATCATCAATTCTTCTTGCTCCTTCTCCAACGTCATCAATATCCCTCATACAGTAATGTGTACGTTTTGACTCACGTTTCGGGAAAATACGTCTCTCATAGCTGTTCAGCTGCGGCCTGCTATCGAGACAGCTTTGGCCCCTGCTATTGAGGCGGCTTTGGCCCCTGCTATTGAGGCGGCTCCGGCCGTGTCTTCTTCTTCTCTGGGTGCTATCTGAGCCACTGCCGGTGGACCACAACCAACATAGGGATGCCTTTGAACAAGACCAACGTTGTTACCACCGTATAGCGTTCCTTGGGGAATCGGTAGCCCAACTGACGTCTGAGAACCAACGACTGACAACCTGGGGTTTTGCCTTTGGACTTCCCCACCAGGCTCAACTCTTATGACAGGGTTAGAGTTCTCCAAAGTCAAAACCAGGTGCAACTACACTTTTGCAGTCGCAGTGGGCTTATTTTCTCTGACCTCACGTCTGCTGTCACTAGGAGAAGAGCTAAAAAGCAGCCTATAAGACAAGAAAGTCACTGTGAACGTCTCTGTGCTTTCCTGCCCGTCTATGTGTTGAACATGGTGGGGCAAGGCTGCAGTTTGACTCTCCAGACAAAGCCGAGCTCTGGTTGGAAGTTTTTACATGCTGAGTGGTCACTGTAATATCACACAGCAACAGTGCTGGGCTTCTGTTCGCTTTGTGTTTGTTGTTTGTTTCTCTATCAGGGTATAATTTGACTTTACATTTAACCCAACACATTTTTTGACTGTGTTGGGTTGTGACTGTGTTGGGTTGTGACTGTAGGCTGTGTGGCTCCCAATCGCCAATCTTTATGTGCACTGTTTGTCGTGCTGCTTGCCCTGCTGTTTCTGAACGCTGTCTGTTGTGATCTATTGCGAATGTGGTGCGGCCTCTCCACGTTTGGACTTGGCTGGCATGCCCCGACACTACGTACGATGCAGACCTGCTGATTCCATTTGGGAAGGAGACTATGGGTTTGGCTGGGAGGGAGTGTTGGAAGGACGGATATTTGTATATATGTGTTTGTGTTCTTGTTGTTTTTTCAACACTTTCTCTGTGTACTTTGCGAGTTTAGCTGACTGAGCGAACGTCTTTTACAGCGACATATTACATTATGTAAAGGAAACTACTTGAGCGCAAGTCGGCTTCCAAAGTTGTTTTGAACTAGGCCTAAATGTAGTGTTTTGACAGTTATGACAAATAATCATAAAAATATATAAAAATTATTTTGAAATAAACATTTTTGATGACGTGATGTTTTTCGTAATACATAAAATAAATAGATTTGGTCATTTTCTTTTGTTGCTGAGTTTTTAAGTTTGTAATTGTGTCTCTGCATCCCGCTTATTGCAGCACAGCCACACAATTAAGTGTTTATATTCCTGTGCCCCCACATTGCATGTTTGTGTCCCATCTGAACTCTTTGACGTTTCAGCATCTTTGGTATTTCCGATAGATGAGCATTTCCCTGTCGATGTTCAGTGCTGTAGGATACTTTACTATGAAACCTGAAAAACAATTGAATAGAAGGAAGCGCTGGTCACTGACTTTTCCCTGCCCAGAAGGCCACTTCCCTTACACGCGTCAACACTGCTCATCTGAATCTAGCGGACTAACTGTTGCAAGTTCTAGAGTAAAATGTATACTTTGGGTTTCTTGATGTTTATTCTTCAGTTTTCTTCAACACGTAAGTAGATTTTCTTTAAATGTGTCCGGTAATTTACATGATGATTATTTGAGTAACAATCAATTTTCCTCTGCGTGAAAACAACGGAAATGTTAGTTCATCCTTATCTATACAGGAAAGTGAACGCATTTTTGATTAAGGTTAGACCAAATAATATGATAGGAATTGGCTATATCGCACTACAACAATAAGTGACAAATTATTTGACAGATGTGTTTACTTGATATTGACATCAGATTACGAGAGATGAGTTAAAAAAAATCTTTCACCTGTATGGTTGAGCTATAATATTGAAAATGCCTATTTCGATCATATAAAACAGTTGGCTAATAGGCTAACATTAAGGGAATATCTTACCGTATGCCTTTGTATTTGTCTGTATGGGACAGTTGGGGTTTTACGTATTTTAAAGAAATCTGTGATTTCTTTATTGCTTTAGGAATTATATTAATAATAAGTCTCGTTTGCGTCGTTTCAATGATTGCCAATACCCCACCATTGACCACTAGTTTCTATCTCCATTTAGATGGTTTCCTTATTGTACATACAACAACGAAATTGTGTCTGTCAACCCTCAAAACGAGGGTGATCCTCGCCAAATGTAATGTCACCAGTCCGGATCAACAATGGGAATGGACGAACGATATGAAGTTACATCACACACGTTCATCCGATTGTCTCTGGGTCAATCCGAGCAATGCGATACCTTGGCACGCGCGTCTTGCCTCCACCAGGCACTGCGACAGCGCACCTTCTTGGAAATGCTACGACAACCGGGGAACATTTGGGTTAGCCGGGAAGCAAATGTACCTAAAGAAGCAAGGCACGATGGTGGCGATCAGAGGGGACCCAAGTTATTCGAACTGGACTAAGTATGAAGAAGTTGATTCCGGAGGGAGACAATTGATGACAAATTTATGTCAAGGCAAAGGTGAGTGGTCCACTGAAGAACTGAAGCGTCTTTGTTATATATTTCAGAGCCATTCAGTGTCTTCCAGAATTAATGTGCACCCTAGTAAATATGAGCAAAACACGCTTATTACAATGTTAAAAATCGACCCTATAACTAGAAACAATGGTACTAAAATAAAAAATCCTCAATAAGGTTTGTCAAGATTATCGGCACCCATAGGATTTTTTATTGACCAAATCTTTTTCCTAAATTTTTCCTATTAATATATAATATATATATTCAAATGTATCTGTCTTAGGAACTCTTAATTGGTCACGTAGGGTAAAGATATTTGGTGATGTATATGCCCAACTCCCTTAGTCTTCTATTAACATAGAGAAGGTCAGAGTTCACACAAAAATGAAATGAGACAACAATTGTCATAAATTAGGCACTGGATATAAAGAAAATGTTAGTATAATATGTCCACGTAAATTAGGGTGAAAAATACATAACATCAAACTACTGCTGTGATAAACCTGCCTGGAAAATTACCCGAGTGTATTTTCCCCCATGCACAGTAAAAAAGGATAGTTCTAGAGATAAACACCCCAAAGATGAAAGAAAACTGCAGAAATTGGTTCAATCCTGGGGTCCCAAACAACTATACAAATTTTTTTTGCACTCTACTCTCATCAAGACAAAACATCAGACCGTGGAACCCAGTTCCAAAGTTCTAATGACAGTAAGCAACTCCAGTCTTTCTTCTCGCAATACATCCAAATAGCTTGTTGACATAAAGATGATATCTAATTGTAATTTTGGAGACTTGGTGCCCCCAAGATGCCGTCAACTTCTGTAACAGTCATCATCTAAGAATTGCTGTCCTTTCAAACCATCCTACTTACTGAATGATGAGGCAAAATATACTTAGGTCCATTTCCAGGAAGGTTTATTGTTTCCAGAGAGGTTTATCAGCCTCAATTGGTTTCCACTGCATTGTTATTGCCCTTATAGAGGCGATGGGTATTTTCGGGAGTATGGGATTTTTTTTAAATAACCGTTGCATCATTTATGACGGTCAACAACCTTATGTTTAACTTCTGCTGTGGTCATAATGACTTTGATGAAAGGCACTGTGTTTAAGCTCTTGCACATAGGCCTACCCACTATTAATTTGCTTGCAGATAATATAATACTTACAGTCAGGGCTGGGCTTAGAGAATATTTAGAGTACATCAGTTGTTGTGAGTACAATTTAACTGAAATAAAACGTACATCATACGCAAATAACATTTTCTATTTACACTAGTAACGAGAAACTCTCAGCACCATAAGGTTCAACACATTCTTCTTTGCTTACCAAATAAGAATAACATTTTACTTATTCCCTTTTCACAAGGACTTAGGGGCCAGATTTCCTAAGTCACCACTCATTCCACTCAATAAACATTAAGCTACATGTCGTCATTAGAACCCAGTAGCAGTGGGGAGTAAGGTTGTCCCACGATGCCTTTTCACACACTTAAATTTTTAAAAGAATGTATCTCTGACGCAGATCTGATAGCAGGTCTTGTTTATTTTGAAAGTGATGTAGACTAGTGTGAAAACGCTCAGAGCCTTTCAGTACTTGATGAGATGTGGCTGCCGTTACAGCCTCCACCAATCCCCATGCCCAAAAACTTACATTGTCCCCTTCCTGAAGGCGGCTAAACATTTTAAGTTGTTAAGCTAATTTCACATTCTTAAATGGGGCAGTGAATAAAATAAAATAAAAATGTCTTAGAAAATGTAACGCAATTGTAGATATTTTGCAATACTTGAGAAATCCTTTGCCCTTCGAAATGCTACAGCAGATTTCCTTTTTAACCTAATTGTTTTCTATTCCACACATGTTGCAAAAAGGGCCATGCTGATGAGGTATAAGTAAAGAATGAGCGGCAAACAAAATTGTAGGGGGTCACCTGGAAATCAAGGTCCCTGGACAAGTGCACTGCCTGTTGGCATACCTGACGTATTTACCAAACCAACTTCTAATCAAAAATAAATCCATAACAATATCATAGATTGACTGTCAGGGCAGCAAAATTAACTGCTTTATCTGATTAAGTGTCAGGCTGGTTCTCTGTGTATACAACCACCCAACATACATTGTTTCAGTGTAGTAGTCTGGCCCTGGTGGATATTTTTACTTTCTATTCTTCTGAAGTTTGATATGGACAAACCTTGTAAAATGGTAAGGCCCCAACCATGGAATTAAATACTGGTAGTAGCCTGTAGCTCAAACTCAAGATTACATAAGAAAGTGCATTAACAGTTATTTTTTTAAATTGGTGTACATTTGAAACCAAGGAAAGCAAAAATAAATAAGTTGAAGACACAATCTCAACCCGTCTTATGTTAGTCAGTGGGTTGGGATAGCAGAGGATAACTCTCTTGATAACGTATTCGCTGAACATTGTGGTCAGGCTTGTGTTTAACTGCCCACTCACTCAGCCAGGAAAAATGTCAGCCGTGTTCTTCCTGTGAAAGTTACAGTCATACAGGAGACGTGAGTCTCTCAATGTCACAGATCATAAAAAGAGGAATGTGACTGGAAGATTTATGCTAATTGTTTACAAAAAGTTGATTTAAATCAGCATACACTTTTTCCTTATTTTTTGACCATGCTTAAAATAATTTACCTACTTAGATAACATCACTTTCATGTTCATATGGTAAAAAATAACAATACTGCTTGTCGGAAGAATGAATGACATTATGAACCATGTTTGACTGTTATTACATTTAAACTAATATACTAATAATGTAAATCTGGAAATTACACAGGGATCAGAAAAGAGCCATGGCAAATAGGAGCCAAGGGTCAAATTCTTTCAATCCCCTTTTATGAACACTGTGGCTAGTTAGACTACTAACTGCCAACACACAATATCTTGACTTCATGACAGCGCTGTCCATCTAGCAGTATATTTATTTTCCTGTTTTGCATCTGATCACATGTTCATACAATGAGAAATAGTGGGTGTGTAATGCAGAGCTGCCCAACCCTGTTCCTGGAGATCTACTGTCCTGTAGTTTTCCTCTTCAACCCCCATTTGTGACTAACCTCATCAAGCTTTTCATCCAGCTAATTATTAGAGTCAGGTGTGCTAAATTAAAGTTGGAGAGAGAACCTACAAGACAGTAGATATCCAGGAACATGGTTGGGCAGCCCGGTTGTAATGTAAAAGATTTGGAGCCTTTGTTGTTAGTATGTATAAAGAAAACGTTACTTCCATAACAACTTGAATGCAGAACACGCTAACGTACGTTTGACCAGCATTTCATCCAGCTGTGTAAGTCACTATACAGCTCTTTCAAATCCCAGCCGTCCCTCTTTTTCCCAGGTTCCGCCACAACCTCATCCACTTCCATGTATTCATCCACACACAAGCCTACCGAATACGCCATTAAAACGGCCAATAGTGTGTGGACTGATAGCGGGACTATCCACCACCTCTCTACTTTCGGAGTCCCCGTTACAAGGCCCAACCGGGGCAACACCTTTAGTAAGTTCTCGGCGGCCACGCACGCCGACGACGACATTGTCAAAACTCGGACGAAAAGGACAGCTGGGTTCGTCCCAGGGGCCGCCACAACTTCAGGGGCCCCTCGCGACGTCAGCACAATCTCATCCGGTCCGGCTGCTTTGGACCGGTCGCTGAGCATCACCGCCAAGCAGGCCTTCCTTGTCTCAATGGCCGAGGCCACGGCTCCATCGGTACACCATCAAACGACTAGCTCCACCCGTCACGTAGATAAGCTGGGGTCAACCACGGCTGCTGCCATGACTGCGGTTTCCTCTACAGTGTCCTCCGTGGCTGACTCAGATTCTGAAACAGATTCATCTACGACAGTGCTGACTAGAACGTCTTCTACCCAGACCAGTATCACTGTTGCCCTGACAGGGAGGTCAAAATCTTCATTTCCATTTAAAGTAGCCCCACGCATGTCAGCCCCGCCCACTGTAGCCTCAACTCCGTACATGCCCTTCTCGGCTCCACCCGCAAAATCATCAGCTTCACCCAAAACCCCTCTAAGAAAGCCTATAGGCAAACCGACAAGTTACATAGCCCCACCAACAACCTCCACAGCCCATCCATCTACCTCTTTTACTGCACCCGCCTCAGCCACAGCGAAAACAACCCCACCCAAAAGACACAGAACCAGACCAATAACCACAGCTCCACCCTCAACAACCACAACCACATCCACAACGGCTTCAGCTCAACCCCCGACTACCGCAACCACACCCGGAACCACAAATTTGCCAACAACCAGTACGGCGCAGGCGACAGAGTTGTCCACCTCCCCGCAGGTGAGAGACGATGAGAGTGACTTGAAATGAGCATGATGACTGTCTTCTCTTGATGTATACCAATGCTCTGGTATGAAATGTATTTTTAAATCATGTTACCAGCGTTTGACATTGAAAGGGTGAAGTTCAGAACAAGCCTTGTGAACGAAGGGCTTTATTTCAACAACGAGGCACGTACGGGTTTGGTATGTTCCCAGTTCACTGCAGCTAATAGCTGTTCTTAAAAATGGTGCCCCCTCCTCTTCATATGTTGTTCTTGTCCCCTAAACCTCAGAAATGCCGCAATGTTTTTAATAATTGGATAAAAAGGCCCTGAACAGTGGCGGTTTTATGGATCCCTGAGCAAACTCCCGTACAAATCCCATTAAAACATACATATCAAAAGGAAATAACAAAGACAATTAGAAACATATTGAGGTATAAATACAAATCTAAAAGAAGAATCAAATTTTCTTTTTTACTTATTGCCAACCCAAAATACACAAAAACTAAATTGGAACAACACATGCAACTATATGTATGTGAAACATACACAGTATAATGAGTTAATTAGTGTTCATTTACTAACATGTCATAGTGTGACTGAATTTACTAATTGCGTTAGTAGGCCTGCTGTACAAAGTTGGGCTATTTGAGAGAGCCCCCTGCATCCCCTTCCTTTTCCCCTTCCAGTGGGGAGAACTTCCCATCTCGTACATCTGAGTGAGAGACCTTCCCGGCCAACTTAAATCAGGGCACTTAACCAGACAAGGGTAATTGACCATCAGTCCCAAGCGCGATACAAAACAGACCACGCAAATGTCACCATTAAGAGTTTTTTTGGGGGCGCGGTCGCCTCGTGCCCTGCAGTGCTGCCCCATCCCGACAAAAGTCTCATACACCAACATCCTTTAACCAGCATTCAGAGTTTGAACCACCCTCGTTAATAACAACATACATATTCTGTAATCACAATTATAGGTTACAATGATATATTCGTGAATATTCGTGCTTTGACTTTTGCCCATATACTGCATCCTAAGGATGTTAGTTCAGCTGAACCTCATGGTTTTTAGACATCGAAAGTTAAGGCAGGCAGCCAAAAAGGAAAGAAGGTGGGGAATCAAGTCGAGCGGGGAGGCGGGAGGGGGTGGCTCAAGGTGCTGCATTCCATACCGCACTCAAAGTTCGGGCTGTGATAAATAAAGATAAGACTGTTGGTGGTCAGGAGACCTGATTTGGGATACATTTTCCTGAGCTGCCTGTCTACCTAAAGCTGGTTAAGGTAGTGTGAGGAGAATGGGAACGTCCTCAACATTTTCGACTACAGAATACAAACGGGATTTCAAGTCTTAGCTTTGCGCGAGGCACTGAAAGCGTCCAACAAGCAAACGTGAAATTCATAATAGAAACAATAAATTAGTTTATGGAATGATTATGAAAACCTATTTTTTGATATATTTAATATGTTTTATATTACTTATTAACCAAACGGATCTAAATCAACGACCGCAATGTTTAAATGTGTAGCTGTGATTTTGATAGTTTGTTTTTGGGTGAATTTTATCGAGGTGAGTCATTGTCCTTATGAATCTAATTTACTGTTTTTGCTTGGAGACCTTTTAACTTTACCGATGCCTTTTTTTTGTTCAATTCAGGCCGAGATCACTGAAGCTGTCAAGTGTTCAGTTTTCCTGACTGAAACAAGCGCCACTACGGATTCCATTAGTTTAAAATTAACAACAACAGGAGAAGAGTGTAACTTTGCCGTATTCTATGATACTACTCGATCCGATGTAACGGATTGTGATCGTAATGGGGAGCACAGTAAAGGGTATATCTGCAATATAGGAAATTTGGAATCTGGGACTTTGCATCACTTCGAAGTTATATCGAAGACTGATGGAGAGAGAGGCAATGTCTCAGTGCGAACAGGTAAGCTTTGCATATTAAAATACATTTGTGCTTCTATTATATAGCCTACTTCTAAATGTCAGAAAATATCGATTCAGAGAATATATGCTTATTTTAGTTTATTTGTTCTTGTTCACCCTAATTCTACTGGTTTGTCAAATGTATTATACGCCTGATTAAATAAACGGTGAAATACATAGTATAAGTATAATATCAAAAACCAAATATTTCACACCCTTATCTAATCTATTGCATCTTTGCAACTCCAAGTGAATCTGTTAAATGTCTATTTGTTGATGTGTTATTCCACATTTGATAACAGCATAAACAATGGCCCCTGTTTGACAATGTACGTAACAACATTTATCATTACTGCATAATTCTACAGTAGTGTTTAATATGAGATTACTTTAAAAAGCAGGATTCATTATATCCATTGTTTTAAGATTTTTTTCAAATCTCCCCAGCATTGTTTTGTGGTGATCTGATTCTGACTAGATTCTGTGGATTTCTTTGATAATGAATAGAGAATAGGGAGCTCCTGTGCCAGCATCTATGAATGTCAGTACACTTTATTCACTTCCTTTGTATTATCCTTTGTATGTCACTAAGACCACAGCCTTGAATCGTTGGCCAAAAAAATTTAACCAAAGAACCTTTGAGGTCAGCGGTCTCAATATTTTAGATTAGAACCCTGGACATTCTGGAACGTGCTGCTCCATTCATCTGAGGCAGCAGAGGTCAGTTACAATGTGGAGCATCTAATCTTCAAGTGTTTGTTTCCAGACAGATCTCCCTCTCCCCAGAGCCACTTCCCGGCAAGCATTGTTTCTTTGTTCTAGCGGATGCAGAAGGCCTCAATGTTTAGTTTTCACAGGACTTACGGAATAGACTTAGAGTGCACCCCAGAACTTTGCATTTAATGTGGTTAGGCTTAGGCCTTTTGTATGTCCTTGAAAGTTGACTGTAGACAAAGTTGTTTAATTGTTATAATAATAAACCACACTTATTGTGTAATAAACCTTAAGTACTGCAACCCCGTTTAAAAAAAGTTGTTGTAATATGTGTAGAATGTGGTTTGGCATTGTCCTGCTGAAATAAGCAAGGCCTTCCCTGAACAACATGTTGTATGGATGGCAGCATATGTTGCTTCAAAACTTGTATATATTGTTCAGCATTAATGGTGCCTTCACACATACAGGTCACCCATGCCATGTGGACTAATGCACCCCCATACCATCACAGATGCTGGCTTTAGAACTGTGCACTGATAACAAGATGGATGGTCCCTCTCCTCTTTAGCCCAGAGGATGCAGCATTCATGATTTCCAGAAAGAAACACACATTTTGATTTGTCTGACCACAGGACAATGCATTCTCCGTTCTTCCACCTTGATTAACCCAGTCATTCAATGAGGCAGCTTAAATGAAGAGCATTGACTTCAGTGCTACGCCATTTAAGGGGCCCTGTAGTGTGTTGTTTGTAGGTTTGAGTGAAGAGTTAAAATCATTCTTTCAGATTTAAATGAATAGTTTTGTAAAAAAACCTGCAGTTTTATTGTTCCAAAGTCTTATAAAGACAACACTATCATTATATTCCTATGTGTTTCAGATTTTCAGATTTTGTTTTGTTTCTATGGTTTTGCATGTACATTCAATAATTAATCTCATGTTTTACAGAGATCAATTGCTTGCATTTTTATAAATTACACAGATCTATTGCATTTGTTACGGAAATGGTTGTACAAGTATAAATAGTTGAGGTAGTCTGCCTGAATAAATGTAACCTTACAGTCATTCTGAATGCAGGTTGGGTTAGAATAGAATTACATTATACATAAAAAAAGCTTTAATTCAGCAACCATGTCTCTGTCACTAAAAATAATACAATGGGTGGTGACTCATCAGTAAACCCAAACTCAATGGGTAATGGGTGGTGACTCATCAGTAAACCCAAAAAGAAAAAGCAATGGGGAAAAAAAGTATGAAAAAACGTACAGTATATTTCACATCAATGTCCTACTCTGTGCTGGATTACAGGAAAATCGTGTAATTGTTAACATTAAAAACTTTTGAAAGTGTAGAATGCGTTTTGTTGAGAGTGGAAGCATATGCACAACTCCATGTTAAAATCACCTTCCTGGGGTTCTGGTGGACGGCCCCTGGAGAGGAAGCCATAATTAGGAAGGGGTAAGAATTGATAATTGCGCTGCGGGGGGGGGGGACTAACTGCCTGGCCATCCTGGTCCTCCATGTTCCCATAAATTTGGCTTTGTTTTTAACGTTTCCTGTAAGGCTTTCTCTCAGTACAAAACGCACTCAGGCTTCCCCGAGAATCCATAACAATCATATCGCTCCCTTCCATCAGTGGCATGCAGCACTAGCCTTCAGTTAAGGCACAAAGGCAGGATACCAAGACTCTCTATGTCCATTTCTCCCAGTGGTGTATTTGACTGGGTATATGTATAACCTTACATTACATGCAAGTTCAATAGACAGACACTTATTCACAGTTGACAAAATGGGTACAGATTCTCAAATTGTCAGAACATGGATTCGAATCAGAAACCTTTTATTGACCCAACACCATTGACTAAATATGTGCCGCAATAAGATCTTGCCAACAAAACAAACCCATTCACCTTCTCTCTCCTGGGTGTTCTTTATATCTTCCTGCAGATCCTGTGGGTCCATCCAGGTTGGATGTGGTACCAGAGTCGGTCCAGCATATTCTTCCTGGTCAGGACAGTTCCAGAGGCTTGCTTGTATCGTGGCCTCGGTCTCACGGGCGGGTAGACTGGTATGACCTCACACTACGGGACACTAAAACAGGGGCGAGCCGCAGTACTCGTGTGATGGGCACTGCTGCCCCTCAGTCAGGCTTCAGTAGCCTCATCCCTGGTACCCTCTATGACCTCAGGCTGGTGGCAACAGCTGGTAATAAAACAGCCCTACCGGTTCTGGCAAGTGCAGCTACAGGTGAGTGACTTGATTACTGGTTTCCAGCTGTTTGACAGGTCCTCTGCATTTATATGATACATTTCTAGCACTTTTGTTGGGCTTAGATAGCATCAAGACTTCCATATCTAACATGTATTCATCAACAGACGTGTCTCTGATACTGACCACTTTGTCTTTGTTCTCCAGCTCCGTCAGCCATCAGTGACCTCCACCTCTCAGCTTCCTCCAGCAGCATGACAGTTTCCTGGCAGCCAGGCCCAGGCAGGAGAGAACGTTTCAGGGTTCTGCTGAAGGACCAACAGGGCAGCCTGGTCAAGAACATAACCCTGAAGAGCAGTGTCACCTCCCACAACCATGACAACCTTCTACCTGGGAGCCTGTACACAGTAACCGTGGTGACAGAGGCTGAAGGCCTGCAGAATTCCATCTCTAAACAAGCGGTTACAGGTGGGGTAACAGTCACTGAGGAAGCATGGCATTCTTATTCAGTTTAAGGAATAATGTAACCACGTCCCCAGACTATTGTACTTACACATATTAGCCTGGGACACCAAACTTTTTAATTTGACTGGGGTGGGAGTGAGTATGGAATTCTGTGGCAGGCACCTACTCAGTAAAGTATTTGTGATAATTTCATTTAGGCAAATAGGTTTTCTTGGCAGCTATTCAATAATTTTCAAAATGTAATCTTGACAAAGGTACTTGTTACTGTCGCGTTTCCGCCTACTGGCAGCCTCTCCCCTGTTCGCGTAGCCCCCCAGCGTTCGATGTCGCCGGCCTTTTAGGCACCACCGTTCATGTTTGTCTTGTTCCCCATGTCCTGTGAACGCATCCCTCCCTAAGTCCTTGCAGCTGGTACTCGTTACCTGCGTATATAATCCCTCATGTGTCTTGTCTCTGCGTTCGTTATTGTTTCACTATTGTGTTCTGCACCGAGGTGCTGTAACAGTGTTTGTTTCACACAGCATATTTGCTTTTGTTTAGACTCGGAGGAGTATTTACTCTTACCAGTTCATGACGATAGGTACAATTAAATCCTATCTTACATCGCCTGCCTGCGTGTTGGTCCACTCATTCAGTACACTACGACAGTTACATAAAAAAAAATCTGATCCCCACAAAATGCATTTTAAATACATTTACATAATATTCCACATTTCAGTTTAGTTTAATTGTTCCAAAATAATGTTCTACATCTGTCCTTTTCCAATTCTTTAGGGCCTATTTGTGTTGTGCGAGAGAGAGTTAAATGCTAAATAGACTAATCTCATCTTGCAGAAAAAAATTCATAGCGTTTAAATTTATGTTCAAGACGAAACCTAAAGGGTTCTGGGTGTCAGCCTCTGGAATATCCTGCATTATGCATGTGCATTGGAAAGAATCTTGGTACTGTCTGACACAAATGTTTTCACCCCTGCATGTCTCCGAGTTTTTTTTTTATGTGGCTAATGGAACTTCAAAAGGTGGTGTATCGAGCTATCCATAACTGCAAGTTTACAGAATAAAATCACCTAGTGTCTCAAGTCATTTTTGATATGTTTTGGAATATTTATTGAAATGTAAGTTAGCCGTTAGTTATTTGGGATGTAGAGTTTAGTAACATTTTTCTCAAACATTTACAGTATCTCTTTTAGTTGGCAGATTGTTGCTAAACTCGTAATGCACCTTTATGGCAGTTGTGTAATATCATTCGTCATTGAAGGTTTTACATACAATATTATACTGTAGTCATAAAGCAGATCATTTTATCCATAGTGACTGACGGGGTATAGCAACCAATCTTTTACTTGGTTGTTTTTGGGGATTTAAACAAGAACTCTTCCTATTATTATCCAAAATCTTGCCAACAATACAAACCCATTCACCTTCTCTCTCCTGGGTGTTCTTTATATCTTCCTGCAGATCCTGTGGGTCCATCCAGGTTGGATGTGGTACCAGAGTCGGTCCAGCAT
>JACXGK010011584.1:0-15907 GCA_016801125.1 Novumbra hubbsi
CCTTCCCTGATTCCACCTCCCTCCTTCCCTGATTCCACCTCCCCCTTCCCTGATTCCACCTCCCTCCTTCCCTGATTCCACCTCCCCCTTCCCTGATTCCACCTCCCCCCTCCCTGTCATTCACATGTCAGGGATACCAACAATACCAACCCTCCAAATTGACCCCCCAATTCCGCTCCCCCTTCGTTCAAGTCTAGAGCTGTCATCCCGTTCCTTCGTTCAAGTCTGGATCTGTCATCCCGTTCCTTCGTTCAAGTCTGGATCTGTCATCCCGTTCCTTCGTTCAAGTCTGGATCTGTCATCCCGTTCCTTTGTTCAAGTCTGGAGCTGTCATCCCGTTCCTTCGTTCAAGTCTGGAAGTCTAGAGCTGTCATCCGGTTCCTTCGTTCAAGTCTGGATCTGCCATCCCGTTCCTTCGTTCAAGTCTGGATCTGTCATCCCGTTCCTTCGTTCAAGTCTAGAGCTGTCATCCCGTTCCTTCGTTCAAGTCTGGATCTGTCATCCCGTTCCTTCGTTCAAGTCTAGAGCTGTCATCTCGTTCCTTCGTTCAAGTCTGGAGCTGTCATCCCGTTCCTTCGTTCAAGTCTGGATCTGTCATCCCGTTCTTAGCCCTGTACGCGTTTCTAATTTTTTATAGTCGGTAATCTCTTATTTGCATTCATTTTGCACGTGACAGAAGAGTTGGCCTTATATAAGTATACCTTCAAGATACCAAGCGTCAAGCGTCTGACCAAGCCTTCTGAAGTTACCGTGGCGTTGGCAGCCCAACACTTGATGAGCAGCTTGCGTGCTGACCCCTGGGAAAATGGGTTTCTCGTGTGCTGCCCGTGAGTCATGGTGGACCCACAGCTCACTCGTGATGAGTACAGTTGGAGCGTCTTCGTGTTCCATGAGCCGTGTTGTGTGTCTCACTGTGCGGTTGGTGTGTGTGTGTGTGCGGCACCTAGCCTAGACCTGCGACCGATACTGCGCGGGGGTGGTTGTTGGGGGGTGGGTGGGCGGTCAGACGGCTGTTGTGGTGTTTTGTGTTTCTCTCATCAGTAATTACGTCACTCACATTCAGTGATTGGCCTGATCGCGTTGGGAGGGAGGAGAGTGGATTGGAGGGGGACAATGAGAAAACCGATCCATGACATCAGATCACATGAATAAAATTAATCCAAATGCAATTCGGCCAATGTTGTTTTGACACACTGGACCTGTATATGTAGCATGTTTTTGTAGGCTGAGGTAGAAGGAACAAGGAACCAGTTTATCCAGAACAGAGTGGTTGCCCTAGCCCAGGGAACCTGCACTGTGGACAGGCTATTATAAGGCGCTATGTGGGGTCGGATTCAGCAGAGCGGAGCTGGAGATGTTTGCGTGCGCGCATGTGTGTGCGTGTGTGTGTGTGTAGGGGGGGTTGGGCTCTCCAGTTCCATTTATTGTCGAGACCCTTTGTTTTCTACTGGCTGGAGTTATTTTGATTCATGGGCCGATTAGATTATTGATCTCCTTTAAAAAGTATTGGTTCTGCAAGTCACTTTCATTAGTAGGTGTTTGAGTTGAGTCTGATTAGCATTCAAACAAGAATGTTATGAAGGAAAATGCCCAAACAGCTAATGGTGAATAATTTATATTCAGAGCTCAAAAGAATTAAGGGAGCCCTTAAATCACACATCGGGTCTCGATGAACGAAATATATTAAAGATCTCAATCTTTACAGTACATTGTGTAATTCATTGAGAACAAAATGATGTAACAAGGTTCAATGGAAACCTAAATCACCTACTGATTGAGGGCTGGCTTCAAACATCAAAAATGTAATTAAACAATTGACATAACAGGCTGCTAAAAGTTGCGTGGGTTTCATCACGGCAACTCATAAAGTAACGTCTGGGCTCCTGATGAGACGGTGGACGGTGTCCTGGGGGATCTCCTCCCAGACCGGGATCAAGGCATCAGCTCCTGGACAGTCTGTGGTGCTTTTTGTTGCCGTTGGATGCACCGATACACAACGTCCCAGAGGTTTTCTACTGGATCCAGGTCTAGAGAACATGTGGGCCAATAAATAGCATCAAAGCCTTTGTCATCCAACAGGACGGGCATTGTCCTGGACCAGGAAGGAACCCAGGGCCCACTGCACCAGAGTAAGGTCTGACCATGGGTCTGAGGATTTCATCCCGATACCAGCAGTCAGGGTACCGTTGGCTAGCACATGGAGGTTGGTGCAAACCTTCTAGAATATGCATCCCCAGACCATCACTGACCCATTGCCAAACTGGTCGAGTTGGATGATGTTGCAGGCAGCATAACGTTCACCACAGCGTCTCCAGGCTCTTTTACATCTGTCAGATATGCTCATCTGAGCAGAGAACAGGCCCCTAATGGCGGACCTGACAGTTCTCTGGCGAGTGCCAATCAAGCTGCACGGTGCTGGACAGTGAGCACAGATCCACTAGAGGATGTTGGGCCCTCATGCCGCCCCCATGGAGTCTGTTTCTGACACTTTGGTCAAGTTGGTCAGAACCATGCACACCACTTGCCCAGTTGAGGTCATTTTGTAGGGCTCAGGCAGTGCTCCTTCTGTTCCTCCTCACACAAGGAGAAAGTCAATCAATCAAAGGTATTTAAAAGCCCACATCAGCAGTTGTCACAAAGTGCTTTTACAAAACACCCAGCCTAATACCCCATTGAGCATGCAACAACAGGATTGAAGCACGTTGGCTAGGTTCGTCGGAAGAAACCTAGAGAGGAACCAGGCTCAAAGGGGTGACCAAGCCTCGTCTGGCTGTGCTGGGTGATGTTTTAAGAATACTATTAATAATTAATAAATTCACATGGGCTGTGTCCAGAGCCTAATCTAGGTCACAAGCATGACCAGATTGGCAGGACAGGGACAGTCCAGGGTGGGTTGATTAGGGGGTCAGCATGGTGACAGCTGGAATCGTCAGAATTGTCTGGATCATCTGAAATGCCTGTCTTGCTGCTGGGTTGATGCCCTTCTACCGCCCTGTCCAGCTCTCCTCGTGTAACGGCCCGTCTTGGGACTGAACATATGGATGTGTTATCCTGGAGGTGCTACCTGAATTGGCTGCAGGTACCATCTCAACTGGAGGGAGCAATTGTCTGTGGCCACCATCAGCAAACCCTTTTTGGGGGTGCAACCCCAGTGTACATGTTGTCACTTTCATTTACACTAAAAGCAGATCTCAAGTTAAAACGCTATAAGATCATCATGCTGTTGCAAACTGACCCCCACAGCCACGCTGCAGTCCCAACCCTCATTCCCCTTTTCTTGTTTGTATACAAAAAAATGGTTTGATCTGTTTTTGCTTTTAACTATGATGCAGTCCTTTGTATAAACATCAGTTACGGCAAAGTAGAATCCCAGGTTGCTGTCTGTGACCATTCCAAGAGAGTGTTTGTTTGTCTGCTGTGCTCCTGTGTTTTTGCATAGACCAGTGGAATGGTACTGCATACAGTATATGCAGAGGCCAGTGGAATGGTACTGCATACAGTATATGCAGAGGCCAGTGGAATGGTACGGCATACAGTATATGCAGAGGCCAGTGGAATGGTACTGCATACAGTATATGCATAGGCCAGTGAAAGGTACTGCATACAGTATATGCAGAGGCCAGTGAATGGTACTGCATACAGTATATGCAGAGGCCAGTGGAATGGTACTGCATACAGTATATGCAGAGGCCAGTGGAATGGTACTGCATACAGTATATGCAGAGGCCAGTAGAATGGTACTGCATACAGTATATGCAGAGGCCAGTGGAATGGTACTGCATACAGTATATGCATAGGCCAGTGAAAGGTACTGCATACAGTATATGCATAGGCCATGGGATTGATTCTGCATACAGTGTCAGCATTGGCCAGTGGAATGGTACTGCATACAGTATATGCATAGGCCAGTGAAAGGTACTGCATACAGTATATGCATAGGCCATGGGATTGATTCTGCATACAGTGTCAGCATTGGCCAGTAGAATGGTACTGCATACAGTATATGCTTAGGACAGTTGAATGATACTGCATACAGTATCTGCACGGGCCAGTGGAATTATACTGAATACAGTATCTGTATTTGGCTAGTATAATGATACTGCATACAGTATATGCATGGGCCAGTAGAATGATACTGCATACAGTACATGCATGGGCCAGTAGAATGATACTGCATACAGTATTTGCATGGGCCAGTAGAATAATACTACATACAGTATCTGCATGGGCCAGTAGAATGATATGCATACGGTATCAGCATGGGCCAGTGAAATTGTACTGCATACAGTATCTGCATGGGCCAGTAAAATAATACTGCATACAGTGTCAGCGTGGGCCAGTGAAATGATGCTGTATACAGTGTCTGCATGTAGAATGATGATAGGTGGATAGTGTTTCAATGAACTGGAGCATTACGGACAGAGAGATAGAAGTAGAGAACAAACATGAGGCCTGGTTAAGTAAACCGATGAAGGCTGAGATAACCACTAAAGATGGGCTTGTGTCAGGGCCACTGTGTTCTCCTGTCCCTTTACACTATCTGTTGTGGCAGAATCACACACACACCTGTCTTTAGATTTTGAACACATAGTACCAGTCAAAGCTTGGACACAGGATATTTACTTACATGGGTGAGTGTATCTTATTGTTGCTCAGATGGTGTGTGTGTGTTGGCTATTTCCAGTTTAGGCAGAACATTGATGAATATATGGTGCTGGTTTCTGTTTTAAGGCAACATTGTAAAAAGGAAAAAGGAAATTTAGCCAGACATTGACTTACTTTTTGTGTTTAACCTGGAGAGAATTCCAACAATTTTGTAAATGAAACCCAGGACCTCGGAGTTGCAGGCGCTGTGCTCTACAGACTGGATCAGGCTGGACGGTCGTCCGTTACATGAGCAGTCATTTATCCTGAAGTCATTGTCATCTCTGGGTGGTCCAGCCCACTGTTTGTTTTGGCGTGTCACTCTTGACAACTGACTGGACAATAGGGTTCAGTGTGAAGCGTCCAGTTCCGGGACAAAGGGCGTCTTTGAAGCCAGCGGGACCAGCATGGCACCGCCCTCGGCTCGGAGAGTGGTGCCTCGTTGGGACGGGATTAGAAAGAGGCTATTGATAGTGACACCACGCTCTAAATCCATGTGTCAAACCCCGTGGATCTAAATGAACATTAGGGTCAGCCGTCGCTAGGGATGTCTAGTTAAGGGTAGCAACAGTGACACCGGGGTCGCCAAACAGTCAGCCAATCCTTTTGGTGATTGGACACAACCCCGGCTGTGAACAACCCTGGTCTAGCCTTTCATCCATCTAATTACTCAAATCAGGTGCCTAATTGGGGTTGGGGGGAATCTACCGGTACAGCTCTCCTGGAACGCCCTGTTTTAAACCGAATACTATAACTGGAGTCAATGACATATATTATCCAGTAATAATGAGTGAATGGATGATATTACCAGTGATGGCACCATTCATTTTGCTCTGTGTGTGTGTGTGTGTTTGGGCAGCTGGTCGTTTGGGGTGTTGATGTGGGAGATCTTCACCCTGGGGGGATCTCCGTACCCTGGCATCCCCGTAGAGGAGCTCTTCAAGCTGCTGAAGGAGGGCCACCGGATGGACAAACCTGGCAACTGCACCAACGAGCTGTAAGTGGGCGTGCCCGCCCCGCCGTCTCTCACACACACGACCACACACACCATCTGCATCATATCCATGTCCACAATGGGCCCTCCACAGCCCCACTGCACACGGAGCCAAGGCACGGACCGCTACTGTGAAGACCCACTGTTCCAGTACTACACTGTAATGTGAAGCCCAGTGTGAAGGGAGACAGGCAGAAAGACAGGCAGAAAGACAGACAGGCTGACAAAAGAACAGACAACTCACCCTAATCATCTCAGTCACTTTTGACAGGAGGTTGGACGATGAAATATCGCATGGGTAACCGGGTGTTTGGGAAAAGAAAAGCACTTGGTTTGGGCTGACATTGATTCCTCTCCCTCCCTGTTTATCCTCTCGTCCAGGTACATGATGATGAAAGACTGTTGGCATGCCATCTCATCCCATCGGCCCACCTTCAAACAGCTGGTGGAGGACCTGGACCGCATCCTCACCCTGGCCACCAATGAGGTGAGGGCCGCAAACCTGATTCACTTCCCATTAGTTCACACTGAATGTTGGGTTGGGCCAAAACAGAGCATTGGTAATGTCCTGGTGGATTCATTTTCTAAAGAAATCAATATACCAGAATTCATGGCGGGGGAAGAAATCAGACCCCATTGACTCCAATTACACATTGAGAGTTTAAAGCCAATTCTCTGAGAATTACCTTTTTACAGTAAAACCTCCCAAGCTCTGGAATAGCTTGGGGCAAGTGAGGTTTCACATCCCCTTTTTGCATTCTTTGCAAGAATTTCAAAAAGCTTTGAATGAACCTGTGTCAGCTGACACATGGCAGTAACATGGCTTCAACAGGGACCAGAAAATGGCTGCTTGATTGAAACCAGGTGCCACTGACGTTGCCCAATCATTGAGTGCTACTCCAAGCTATTCCCTGCCTCTGAATAATGGCTTGTTCTTTTCTTTCTTCGTTCCCCTTCTGTCATTGGTGATATCCGTAGGCGGGCCTGAACTGGGGTTGTGGATGGAAATCTGTCAGAGCTCGTGTGGCTTTAGAATGGGTCTGCACAGATTATGCCAAAAAGCCCAACTTAAGTTTCAGAGTTTGAACTTTTAAAATGTAATAAAGCTCCCTCCTTTCCCCTTCCTCGCCTCCCCCAACCGCTGGCAGATGTGGGGCTCTTTAGTAATGTGAGCCGCCTTGTGTTGAGCGGAGAAAATGGGAGCCAGCACTCGTTTGGAGAAAAACGCTCAAACTCAGAGAACGCTTCTCCTCTTCCCTCGTCACTCAACTATTCCAATAACTGACACAAATAAAACTGGAGAGGTTCAGGGAGGAAGGGGAAAAGAGGCAGAATAACCACAAAATGTTGTTCAAGTAAAGAATTTGCCATGTATGCATGTATGGTATGTATGTATGTATGGGTAAATGTAGGTATCTGCGTGTATGTATGTTTATGTGTATATGTTTGTATGAGTATAGGTGTGGGTAAGAGTTAGGGTTATGTTTTTGTTTCTCTGTTGGGACTGAGCTGCCAGGGTGCTGGTGTATTCATCTGTGTCCAGGGATCCTTACTGTGTTCAAATCCAGGTTCTAATTTCAGATGTCAGGTTTGGATTGTACTTTGTGGAGACATGTATCGGAGAGTTTGGGGGGCCCCTGTTTTCATTGTACATTCTCTCCCTCTCTTCTTCTCTCAGCCTCCCTCTCTTCTCTCAACCTCCCTCTCTTCTTCTGTCAGCCTCCCTCTCTTCTTCTCTCCACCTCCCTCTCTTCTTCTGTCAGCCTCCCTCTCTTCTTCTCTCAACCTCCCTTACTCTCACTTGTCTCTTGTTCTCCCTCACCAGTTTGACACATTGAAACACTTAGTTATGCTAAGCGGAACTAGGTCGGCATTGTGAACTCCGTCTCTAACCTAGGCAACGTTCACCAAATCTCCTTTTCGTGCAAATATGTTTATATGGATCCGCCAATGGTTTTCATAAATCTGTCTTAAGTTGGGAATCGCTTAAAGTTTACAAAAATGAAAAAATACAATAACGGAGAGGACACCCCAGTCCACATACTTGTCCATGTGGACCTATTTTCCATTTGTTTGGCCGGGCCTCTATGCTGTCTCTCTTCTCTCCGTTAAACCTGTGAGTGTGTAACGTGTCTTCCTCTCTTCCTCTTCCTCTCTCTTTCTGTAGGAGTATCTGGACCTCTGCGCCCCGGCAGAGCAGTATTCTCCCAGCTTCCAGGACACGCGCAGCTCCTGTTCCTCCGGTGACGACTCTGTGTTCTCCCACGACCCCCTACCGGACGAGCCCTGCCTCCCCAAGTACCAGCACATCAACGGGGGTGTCAAAACATGAGGCCTCCCCTCCTAAACTCCCCCATGGCCTGACCAGGCCCTCACCCTTATAACCCACCCTCACGAAAACACTTCTGTAAAGACAAACTGAGATATCTCCTCACCTACCCCACCCCTCCACCCCTCAACCACCATTCCTCTGGCTCCCAACTGACCCGAATGGGACTGGGCTGGTGGCAGCGCCGCTGCTAGAACTGAACACACACATTTTCAAGGTCTTAAGGAGAGGACAGGGACCCTTGGGAGAGCTGCTCGGAACGGACTGAATGAATAGCTGTTCCCAAGCGCCTCTTTCAGTTGTTTTTTTTACCCGTTGTTTTCCACAAGGAGGACACACTTTTCTGCGTTCCGGGATTCCATTCCACTGGCTTGCATTCCAAAAATGTTGTGTGTTCCCAGAGGGAACAATATGGACCACAATGAAGTGGGAGAAAAACAAGGGACCTAAATGGACGAATCAGAAAGAACTGAAATAAATCTTTGACTAACAAAAACAAAGGAATAGGAGAGCATACTTGTTATATCTTGTACAATTTCCTTTTTTTTCACCTTCTCTTGATAAGTCCACACACTTCTAATTATTATAGAGAGGAAAGAAAATACACAGTCCATTGTGCTGGGTATATTTGTAAATATATTCAAATATGTATAAATATATATTATATATTTACAGTGAGTTATTTTTTGTATTGTCCCCTTCTCCTCCAGCTTCTCCCTCAATTGGTTTGAGACAGATGTGTCCCAAATGGTTATTGGTCTGTCTACTTGTGCTCTTTGAAACACACATACTCCAACACAGGCATGCATACGTGTATACACTCACACACACACACACCTGTTTTGCTCTCACTCAATGACACATTAAAGTATTGGCTTTCAGGGAAAGAGGTAGCATGTTAATTTATTGACTTACATTTTTTGTTAAATGAAATCAAAAGGTAAAAAACAGAAAGAACAAAAATAGTAAGAAAAGCGCTATTAATTATGCCGATAATAAAGATTAAATAATCCATTGTGTTTATTACTATAATTTAAAATGATCTTTTGGAGGTAACAAAAACAAAGCTATTTTTAGTAGTGGGTGTTTGAAAGATCCAGGTTTTGTATGTTTTATATATAAATGTGAATATTAAGTTAAAATTTAAATACTGTACATTTTATAGTCTGCTAATAACTTTCTTACGTAGATGAGGCATTTTTTATCCAGTATCTGTATTCTTTCTTAGTTTTGCATTCGAAAGGAGATTATTTCTGGATATTTGTATATGATTGAACAGGAAAACTACCCACTAGCAATCTGTTGCTTCATCTAGATTTAAAGATAGATTCCAAATTCACATCAGAGCATTACATCTGAAAAACTAAAGTATTAAATCATTCAAGTGTTTTTTTTTTACCAGCCCAATAAGATGTTCTTTGCAATTGTTCTTGTCACATTTGCAAAATAAAAGAAGAAAAAACAAGTGGTTGTGTTGATTTTAAATATTTACTACTATTCGGTCAAAATGTACTGGTTTTTGATGTTTTATCGTTTTCATGAGCGAGAGATCTGATAATGGCTTTCAGAATATCAGCCAATATGAACTTTTTAGTTGGTGTTGCCTTGTAAATGAATTGACTTGATGAATAACATTTAATTTAGTAAAGGGTAAGTGTTTATTTGGCATCAACTGATTGATTATGACTCTATTGATAAAGTTGTGCTTTATTCACGTAAGGAAAACAATAACAATTCTGCAAGATAATGGCATTGCATTGAAACAGTGATCGAGGAGCAATTATACACAATATTTGCTTGGCTTATTGCTATAATTAAAGTAGTGTTTTTCAGCCAATTAACATGAAGTTATCTACTTCTGGGACCTGGAAAGAATACGTTTTGTATATTGATTGACTTTTCAAAAATATGAACCAAAAACCACAAGAGGGTATTTAATCCATATGGCACAACATCTTGGTTATTAAGCAATTTCAATTAAAAGGCAATTTTCCCAAGTCCAGTTAACCTCTGCATTTGTCTGTTAGTCTGTAAATGTATTTTACATTTCAATAGCTCAGATCTGTGATCTAAGTCAAGTTAGGAGATTACTTTTAGGCCTAGGCTGTTCTATCGTCTAGTGTTCCAGTGCACAAATACTGCTGGTTCAATCATTGAGGTCTTTTTTAAATCAAAGGCAAGTGTCCCTTGCCTGGCCCAATTAAGACAGCTTGTTCAGTAAGATTGAGATCAACTATATTCGATCAATAGGTCAACATTGATAGCAGCACATTTATTTTGACAGTATAATTTACAACCAGTACATTTGCTGTAACAGTACAGGGCCCTGTTCTAAATTAGATTTAGAGATAAATAGGCAGAAATGACATGAGGAATTATTCTTAGCATTATTCTTAATAACATTAATATATTTTATTATGATTATTATTGTGGTTGGTCCTCATTGTCCAATGGCATCCTGCGCTCAGCTTGATCTTTGTATATCAGTGATCCCAACTTGGAGCAAAGCCACAACCACATCCTTCTTCCAGAGACTCTGCATACAAAACTCTTCAGGCACCACGACTCTATATGACTTCTATATCGCCAGTTACTATAAAGGACAGATTGATGAAGTGCTGTCACTTCCTGACCAAGGCCCTTCTTGCTTGGTTTCTTAGATCGGCCAAATGGCTCTAGGATGAGTCTTAGTGGTTCCAAACTCCATTTGAAAATGTCCACTGTGCTCTTAGGAGCTTTCAATGCTTTGTCCTTAGGCTTGACTTGGTTGTTGCTCTGACATGCACCGTGAAGTGTGGGACTTCATATAGACAGGTTCTAATAGGATGCATCTGAATGCTTTTATATTTTAAATTCTTCAAAGTAGGTATCCTTTGATGAAAGCTTGGCACACTCTTGGAATTCTTTCAACCAGCTTCACGAGGTAGTAACCTGGAAGGGTTTTCTCTTGGAGGAGTTCCCACAATGGCTGAGCACTTGTTCACCCTGCGATCCAACTCATCTCTACCCATCTTAGTGGGGTTGAGGCAGCGAAATTGTGGAGGCCAAATCTTGTGATGCAGCGCATCACATCACTGTCCTTTGTGTTCAAATATCCCTTACCAAGCCAGGAGGTGTGTTTAAAACCATTATTTAGCATTATTATACTGAATACTGCAGATTAAGGTTGAATTTTAAAGAACTGCGTTTGAGTCCGAGTATGACCAGTTACACACGTCACCTCTCGTTCTGAATCAGGAGGGTATTCCTGCCAGTGGGATCGCACAGGCGTTCTTTTTTTGCCACGACACCCAAAACAGTTTGCGAGTTAATTTGACCCCTGAACAAAAGCTACTGCATGAATACCGCGGTGCTGGATTAGTCGCCATAGCTTCCCCCAAAACCCCTCCCCCTCAATGATCAGGCATTCACTTGTCTTTAACCTGGATACCCAGAATGCCATGCACCCCCACCCCCCCCCTCCATGGAGCTTTGACTACTCAGCATGTTCACTCACGCCCCAGAAATCTGAGAGGCCTTGGAGGGAAATCTATAACAACAAAAAACAACCTTTCTCTTTTTCCGCCAAATAAAGAGGGAAGAAAAGACCAGGACTTCCGGGAAGATTGTGGGACACAAAGTGGCATCGTTTAGCTACAGAGCCTCACAGCCATGATTATAGAGGCAGAGGAAACGCGGTGCGAGTGGCCCCATATCCACCCTGGCTATAGCTCTGTTAACAGACCCACAACCCCACCGCTCTTTGTTGCCCTGTGACCATACATTCGCCAGGCACATACACGTGCATACCGACGTTGAAAAGAGGGTTGCATCTTGAGCGATAGGCTCTAATGCTATATAATGCTGATGCAGGTAAATGTCAGTTTCACACAGTAACTCCTTATGCATTTAACATTGGTTAAATGTTTTTAGATTTGTTGTAGATCAATTGTTTCTTCTTTTCCTCAATGATGTCCAGTTCACAATTATTGTCTTTTTGCAACAATCACACCGGGTTTGTCATCTCACCAAGCCACTTTATCTTCTTATCACACCGCTCGCTCAACCAGAAGGTTTATGCCGGCACTTTTGCACTGGAGGAGAGTGCATTCCATGGCCAACCACCTTGAATGAGCTTGCAGGCACCCAAACCAGCACAAGAAAAGAATGAGCATGATACATTTACAAAAGCCTTCTGTGGAACCTCTGGTGGGATCTTTTGCGTCTCTGACCACAGTACCAGTGGGAATTCAAATGTAAATGCATTTTGCCGGCTCAGGAGGTTGTATGAGCCAATGATATGAACATTAAGCGAATTGGCCTCACACAGGGATAGAGAAAATGAAGCATATCTGGAGAGAGTAAACATATATCTACTTTAAGTGGATCTATAATTTTATGGGACTATTTTGCTTCTCCTCATCCTGAGGTCCTTGTTAAGATTAATGGAATGGACATGTATCAGGTAACGTCTGCCAAAACCCTGGGTGCCTCTGGATCTTCAAGCAAAACAATAACCAAAAGAACCCCATTGAAGGCCTGTGCTCTTGTATTATTGTATCAAATCACATCATTTCCAAAAAGTGTAAGTGTAAATTATAGCTTGCTATTAGTTGAATTTATAGTATACAGTCTTTCTTGCACTTCATCAAGGGTGCCAATAAATTTGGACATGACTAGACATGAGTAGAATATTCTTCTTTATTCCCTTGAGACTTTCTTGAAACGCTTAAGCTATAAAGCTCTAAAATTCTTACATTCATTCAGTAAATGTATAGATATCATGTATTATCTTGTTGAGGTATTCATGGGTATTATTGAACTGCACCCTTGGGACCATGGCAAGATAAGGCTTTTCTGGCTTGAATATACTGTCAATCTTCTTAAACTCTGACTACACCCAGACAAAGTGTAGGCTTTCCCATACAGAGGGTTTACTTTTAGGTTTCCAAAACATTCTCAGGCTTAACCCCTAAGACCTGCAATATTAGCCTTGGCTAACTTCTATGGAGAGAGGGCGTCATCCCTGGGTGAGCTAAAAAGAGCCAGAAACATTACCTCTAGAAATCCTTTGTTCAGCAAACCTACAGTAGCATTTAGAAAAGGATTAGGTTGTTTATGCAACTGGCAACATTAGGCTCCAAAAACATTTAAGTAAACGGAAATAGCGACCCATTCAAAGTTAATTTTCATCAGTAAAATGTCAGCCCTGGTGTGCCCTGATGAACACGATTCATAATCTGTTATTGAGACCCCTGGCTGAGTCCCACACACACTAAATAACCCACCCAGCCAAGCCATCTGTGGTGGGGGGGGGCTGCTTCGTCCCGGTGTGTTTGCTCAAGGCCTGGTCCTCTGGAATGTCAACACGGGCTTTGTGTGAAGCCAGAGGAGCCCGTATTCACTGGGCTCTAGGGACATTAAGATAAGACCCGACTAGCGCTGTGGAGGGAGACTGGGAGGGTGATGGGCTCAAGGTAGTTGGGGTAAAGGCTCCTTCCTGACAACCGCATAGTCGTGGTCAAATATACTACCGTTAAATACTTCTTTTCCCTCAGATGTAGCAGTTTCAATCGGTGAAAGTGAAATGTATTTCAGTTGACTCTGCAGGAACCGTTGTTGGGCCTGTAATGCCTGCTCAAACATCTGTATTGGAGGGAAGATAATGAACGGTTCACTGCTGGGTCAATGGCTGGGGTGTGTGTGTGTGTGGGGATCGACTTGTGTTTGATTAAGGGTTTGCAAGGCACCATGTCTGGTCCTTCTTGGAAGGATAAACAAACAAGTATGTTTGTGTTTGTGGTTGAGTGAGTGAGTTCTTGAGTGTGGATCGTTGCACAATGACGTTCTCCAAACATTGTTCTTATGATGCAGTTATTTAAGCTACGTTCCGCTTCCAATACTGCTTTTGCTGGATTGGGTCACACGCTTTTCAATTTAGGAATTTGAACAAAGAACAGAGAAGGGAACACATTTAACAAAATGTTTCCTGTAAAGCTGCTTATCACATGAAGTTGCTCTTAAGGGGGTCCGTCACATAAGATAAAAATCATGCAAGCTGGAACAACCTGTAATTTCAATTGTTTACTTTAATTTTCAGTGTGAGTTTGAATCCAGCCCTCAATTGGTTGGTGATTTTGAGTTCCATCAACTGTTCTTACATCATTTTGTTCTCAAAGAATTACACAATATCCAGTAAAGATTTGGATCTTTAATAAAGTTAGTTCATCGAAACCCGATGTATGATTTAAGGAGATTTTTGTGTATGTTCCTAAACACACGTGTCCTAAACATTATCAATGCAAAAATTAATTGGGTATTTCAGAGAAATTATAATGTACAACTGCAAGCATTAAGATTAAGTATATTTGCCATTCTAGAAAACATTTGCTTTCAGAAATGTAATACAATATTTCATAAAAAAAGAGGAAGGGTATTCTCTTTATTTAATCATGACATTTTTTATTTTATCTACCTAATGTAATATGTATTTTCACTTAAGGCAGAACTGAGATATTTGTTTCAGAAATGTATCAGGATTTTATAATGTGTGGTTGCGTTGCCCTCAAGGTGATAACGTCATTATACTGCGGAAGATGATTCTTCACCAAGAAACAATTCTGGAGATCTGGGATGTGAAATATTTTATGATCGTTATCTCAAAACGATTTTTAAGCCGATAGTGACTTGAAGACCAAGGAGTTGAATATCGAGCAAAGGCTTGCATTAAAGTATGTAATATATATGTCTGCAGATACATGACAGACTAGTCCTGCACAGTAACTGTCATGAGAACATACAAGCCCTGGCCAATAAAAACGATTAAGGGCGCCATTAATGACTTTTAATTGAAAATGGGAGGGAAGAGCCGTTCATCAGAACCACGACTCCCTGGGGTCCACATAGTTTGGGGATGGAGAGGAGAGAACATGAGTAGAAGGGGATGGAGAGGAGAGAACATGAGTAGAAGGGGATGGAGAGGAGAGAACATGAGTAGAAGGGGTGGAGAGGAGAGAACATGAGTAGAAGGGGATGGAGAGGAGAGAACATGAGTAGAAGGGGGTGGAGAGGAGAGAACATGAGTAGAAGGGGATGGAGAGGAAAAGGAGAAGATTTGGGACTGCTTCTCAAGTAATGTGTGTGTCTGTGTGTGTGTGAATGTGTGCTAGCATACCTATTGCTTCTTTGTAAGTCAGGGGAGGGGAATGTGCTTATGGAGGACAACAGCTACCTTAAGTGTTAGAGCAGCTGACCAGTTACAAAACGGTTGCTGGAGGGAATCCCCTTGCAGGCAAGGTGTAAAATATTTTCCCAGCAAGACAGGAAACCCACACTTCTCCTCGAGTTACCCAGGATTAGATAAAGACATACCCAGGTACGACTACTTAGGTACAACTTCTCCCTTTATGGCATCTTTAACTTGATAATCTTGTTGTTGGAATTCAAAACGGCATCGGGAACATATCAGACTTGCTTAACCCTAACGAAGATGAAATGCCACTCACAAAACACTTTCATAATAATCCACGTTATTCACATTTCATTCTACTGCAGGATTCTTTTCAGGTGTAGCAAATTGGCTTAAATGGAGATTCTACATCAACGAGGCCTGGCGCATCAGATGTATAGTTCCATGGCATTATACAGATACAGTATCTCTTTGCAACACTAACCAACTGTAGCATTATTATCAGAACATGTATTAACAAGCATCGAGATATTGTTGATTGGTGGTCAAATGAATACCATGAGCAGAAGCAGAAGCCAAGGCAAAACTGCAAGGCCAGTGGTTTTCTGTGTGTCAGTGGGTCAACCAGTGGTTTTCTGTGTGTCAGTGGGTCAACCAGTGGTTTTCTGTGTGTCAGTGGGTCAACCAGTGGTTTTCTGTGTGTCAGTGGGTCAACCAGTGGTTTTCTGTGTGTCAGTGGGTCAACCAGTGGTGTTCTGTGTGTCAGTGGGTC
>JACXGK010011585.1:0-15831 GCA_016801125.1 Novumbra hubbsi
TAAGATTAGATGTGTGCTGTTAGAAACAAACAGGGCCAGTGGAGCTAAACTCAGAGAGAGCAAGCTGGTGGGGTGATAAAATGTTAATTAGTACATTCCAGAGTAGGGCCATGAGTCAAGAGATCAAGGGGGGAATAGGGGGACCTGGTTTATTGTCTGTTGGCTTATCACACTGACCCTGATGGGGACAGGGAACACATGAGGGGAAGTGTGAACACGATTTAGGTGATATGTCTGGGCAGACTTCCAGGCCCCACGATCAGAGCCGGGGTCTGCAAGAAAAGGACACGCCCACCCAGGAAGCCCACTCAACAGATTCTATCCAATGACTGAGGGGTGGGAGGGGCTGTATATGAACTGTGTCCGAATGTGTTCCGAATGCTATATTTAGGTTTGAGTCCTGGAATTTTAAGATATTCCGAATGCTATATTTAGGTTTGAGTCCTGGAATTTTAAGATATTCCAAATGCTATATTTAGGTTTGAGTCCTGGAATTTTTAAGAATATTCCGAATGCTATATTTAGGTTTGAGTCCTGGAATTTTAAGATATTCCGAATGCTATATTTAGGTTTGAGTCCTGGAATTTTGAAGAATATTCCAAATGCTATATTTAGGTTTGAGTCCTGGAATTTTAAGACATTCCGAATGCTAATCATACACCCTAGGAAAAAACGCAAAACTGTTTTCCCTGGTGATTTGTTTGTGTAAGTGTCGCTTGGTGTTGTTGGTTGTATGTTGCTTTCGTGTTGCTGTTACTTGTTGAATGGTAAAAAAGGAAATTGCAACAATGAAAGAGACCCAGAGAAAAGGGGTCCCATTGGGTTCACTATGTGCAAAGGTACGTAGGCAGAATAAGACGGTCTCCCACATGGCTTAACCGGAGGAGAGACCCGCGGCCATCGCCCCACCCCCACATCAGGCTCCGGGGGGGGGGTTACTGCCTCAGGAGAGGGAAGCAATGAATCTACTCTTAGCAGAAGGAAAGGGTCTGCTAAATAGCATTGTTAAAATAAGAGAAATGTTGCATATAAATTAATCGTCTGTAGAGACGATTCCCTTATTAAAAACAGGTTAACATAGAGTAAGATTTTAGTCTATGTTGCACGATTGAAATAGAATTCCAATTAAGAGCACTCATTTAGAACAAAATTTTAAAAACAATTGAGCAGATCAAAATTATGAAACACGAAAAAAACAATTCGAGTTAAAATCAATGAGTCAACGTTAAATGTATTGTTTGTTTGTACGTCATGTGTTTGTCTTGTTATGTTTGGACATTTAAAGATTTACATGATAAAGGGGGGTTCTGTCCGGTTTTCCTGATCCTGTCAGCTTGGGTTCTTTTTCCAGTCGAGTGGAGCGCGCGCGTCCAGAGTTACTACTCTGAATCTCCATTCCTCCCTGGTGAGCTAGGCCTCATTGGAGTTGAGACTGAGGCACCTGGCTGGAGTGAGGCTAGAGCATGATTAGGTACAGGCGGCCGGACCTAAATTGTGATTTGGGGTGACGTTCTCTTTGTGTTTCGTCTCTGTAATGTTTTGTGTCTGTCTGTCCGAGTGTGTGCGTTCGTAGGGCTGTTAACTTGTGTGTGTGGAAATAGGAACGCCTGTGGCGGGGTGAATTTTGGTTGCTGTTAGATAACAGAGGCACGGCCGGGTTGATGGTGAATGAACGAAACTGGGGGAGTTTGATGAAGGTATTATGGCAAGTTGATTGGAGGGTTTGGTATGTGGTTAATAATGGAGAAATTAATGGCTAGGTGAGGGTTGATGGTAAATCATATCGTTTGATTGTTTGGAATGTGAGGTAAGCGGGTTCGTGGGAGTGCTTTGAAAGGTTTGGGGATGTGGTTGGATTGAGTAGTGAGATGGATTTTCTGGTCGCCGGTCATGCATACTGTTGTTGGGGTGAGGTGAGTTGTTAACACGGTGGTTAAGATAAAGGGTTTGTTCCATGTCCAGACTGCCCCTGCAGCTCTACTATATTTTTCCCGTTACAAAGGCCATGGTTGTAGGACAATCAGTGGTTTGGCGTTTCTGGCGAGAGCGGAAAATAGTTTAATGGAGCAGTATATATGCGCACACCGATTGTTGTTAAATGTTCAACCCTCACCTACTTGTAGTGTGACTAAATATTAAGGTTAAGGTGAACAGGTCAACTGAGGCAGTGCTTTTGTCTTCTCGTTTCTCCTAGAAGGATGGTGTTGCAAACCTCTAACTCAGGGCATGGAGACGATTTGGACCAGCATGATGACGTGAAACCTCCAGAACCTTTCCCTTCGACACCTCCATTAAACTATTTTCCGCTATCTTCCTGTTGGGGTGGTGTTCTCGAACCTGGATGCGTCTTTCAGTAGTCTTGTGGTCTTTCTTGTACACCCCATGCGCTTCCTGTTATTCGTTCGCTCTCTGCTTTATTACCCCACATATCATTACTTGTTTTGTTCATGCTTTAAGCAGTTTCATTTGGCTGTTAATAATGCATTCATGATATGGCTATACATTCTTAAGGCACAAGCATACAATTGTACGATTGTGATTATAGCTTATTATTACACGTTGATTCATCATTTCAAAACACACAGAATGAAAGTATTTTTTCCTTACAAGATCAAGGGGGGAATAGGGGGACCTGGTTTATTGTCGGTTGGCTTATCACACTGACCCTGATGGGGACAGGGAACACAGGAGGGGAAGTGTGAACACAATTTAGGTGATATCTCTGGGCAGACTTCCTGGCGCCAGCCCCCCCCCCCTTCAACTGTCCTCTTCGTCTGCCTCCGATGTCACCAGATGGCCCCACGATCAGAGACGGGGTCTGCAAGAAAAGGACACGCCCACCCAGGAAGCCCACTCAACAGATTCTATCCAATGACTGAGGGGTGGGAGGGGCTGTATATAAACTGTGTCCAGGGGAAAGTAATTCAGATCTTGTCTACTGTACGGTGGAGAACGATCTCCAGATAGCTATCTGTAATAAAGGTGTTTTGTTTGGAAAGACTTGGACCGCGTGGACATTCTCTGATTCGGACTCGGGGGAAGCAGATTTGAACTCAACAAAAGGCAAGGACATAGAATGTATAGGAAGACAGGTTTATTGCCTTTTAGCTGGACCCACAGATGCGGACAATGAAGAGGATATGTAAACAAGAGCTAGCAGAGGTTTCCTATCAGATCTCCTGGCGCCAGCTCCCCCTCAACTGTCTTCCTCGTCGGCCTTCGAGGTCACCAGATGGCCCCACGGTCAGAGATGGGGTTGGCAGGATGGGACACGCCCACCCAGGAAGCACACTGAACAAATTCTATCCAATGACTGAGGGGTGGGAGGGGCTGTATAAAACTGTGTCTAATTTGAAAGAGAGTCAGATCTTCTTGGCTAAATTGTGGGGAACGATCTCCAGATATATCTGTAATAAAAGCGTTTACTTTGGAGACATGTGATCGTGTGGACATTCTCTGATTCGGACTCAGGGGAAGTAGTTTGAGTTCTACAACTTCGAGCCCTTTATCTTATCCATAATGTATATAACATTTTTCCAATGACGTGATGAAATATGGCTAAGCATGTGTAGAATTCAAACTACTTCCCCTGAGTCCGAATCAGAGAATGTCCACACTGTCAAATCTTTCTCCACAATTCAGCCGAGAAGATCTGAAATCCGTTCACATCGGACACAGTTTATGTAGCCCCCTCCCCAGTCATTGTATAGAAATCGCTGAGCGTGCTTCCTGGGTGGGCGTGTCCCATCTTGCAGACCCCGTCTCTGACCGTGGGGTCATCTGGTGACCTCGGAGACAAAAAAAGAATACAGTTGAGGGGGTCGTCTGGTGCCAAGAGATCTGCCAGGACACCTCTGCTAGCTCGTGTTTACTTTTCCTCTTCCTGGGTTCATTGTCCGTATCAGTGTTTCAAGCTAGAAGCCAATAAACCTGTCTTCCTATTCACAGTGTCCTTGCCTGAATCTCTTGACTTATGGTCCTACTTCTGGAATGTACTAAGTAACATTTTATCACCCCAGCCTTACTATCTCTGAGTTTACGCCCCACAGGCACGATTTGTTTATAATAGCCCCACCACACATCTAATCTTTAATAAAATATTCCACAATGTCACTCATGACACCGTCCATACCTGGCTCTGACAGGCTTTCCGTAATAAGCTGTGGTGCATCATCGGGTCGAATATTTTCCGGTAGGGTTAGTGTTAAGTGCCCCTGAGTATTTTCCTCTTGTTATAACAAAGACAAGTACCTTTGCAAGAGTTGTGCGTATTTCTTTGCCTTGTCATAAGGGTCAGTTCCTTTTGTGTCGAACACCTCTTTCATAGCATTATCTTGTCTAAGATCTCTTTCAGCCGTTTGCATAATATTTTCAGGTCCTTGCTGTTTAAGTCTGTCCAGTTGATGTTGCGGAACTAGGTACGTTTTATTTGACATATCAGCTCCTGGCTGCAATTCAACTAGAGATAAATGGGACTGCTATACTCAGCAAAGGAAGAATGAATCCACCTGGCTGTTGTTTGGTTCGTCTCTTTTTTTAAAGGCTGGCTTTTTTATTTTTTTTTATTGTTCCTGGCTTAGCGGTATACAGCCTTTGATAATATTTAAAGCAACCTCACAGAGGGTCAGAATGAAATCTGAAGAACAATGTAAAAAGACAGACTTGCGTTCTTTAGGACTAGCTACAACAAAGGCTTTCAAGAAGGCCAGATGGTGTTTTTATCGAGTAAGCATTTTTAGATTTCTTTGGTACATAAACTGTAGACCAGTTCTGAGTCTTAAACGTTCTGGTGTAGAAGCTTTAAGGTCCACAAAGTAAATAGGAAAACGTCTCTTTGGTAGCATCTTCATAGCTCTCCATAAAATAAGCTTTCCTCCCAGGATACATCTGTAAGGCTAAGGTGTTTATCTGGAGTTTGTCTCTAGGGTTTTTAAACAAAACCATGTAATTGGCGTTCAAGATAATGGTTCAGCTATTTTTACCCTGGTGAAACACATTTTGAAGTGACAAGTTTCTATGATGAGTGTATTGGGTAAAAGCTCAAGCAATGTCCGGATGTTCACTCCCCGCATACAACATGTCATCTAACACTAGAAGATTATTTCTGCATGGTGGAAAGAGGTTACCATCATTCAATGAATCAGGTATACCTTCAAAAATATCTTCTTTAACATTTCATCATAAATGTTTTGATAACAACTATAATACCATACAATATTATAAAATTTCTGACGTAACATTTTTTTTTACAAAACAAGGTTTCCCACTGCTAGAAGGAGCAGGCGACCAGAGCAGACAACGGTAATTGCAACCTTGGATTAAAACCTTCTATAAACTCCATCTTAGCTAATCAGAACCCAGAAGGCATGGTTGTACCGTCAGGTAAGAGTACTCGTTTGTCGTACACCACCCTGAATGTTTTGACAAGTGGTGCATTGCTTAGCTTGAAACCTTTTTTATCCCTGACAATACGCTTGTAGGAGGTAAAGATTACTTCACTAGTCCTGTCTTTTATATAGCCATCAACCAATCTTGTGATCGAAGCCAAGTTTGCCTTAGAAGCGTTTTCATAATGCTGTGTAAGCCCTTTGGCCTTCAAAACTGCTTTAGAGTTTTTTGTTTTAAAAACGTAACTTTTGGGCCCGCAGGAAGCCCACTCTACGATATGATCACCATCAGCGATCTCGTTTGTTAAACCACCCAAATAGTTGCTCAAAAGGGGTGCCCATTCCCCAGGCCTGTTAACATAGATGACAGAGTCGGTGTCATGGAACATAACTCTCCTCTGTAACTGGTCCATAAGATTGTACAATTCAAGCCGGCCATAAGCTGTAGTGAAAGAAGCAATAATCACATTGACATTTCCCGGATATCTAATATAATTGTCTTTGTATCTCCACTGTACCACAGCCCCTTCCTAATTCAAGAAATTTAATTAGAAATTTCAAAATGGCAAAGAGTAAAGAAAAGCTTGCCATTCGGCCCACGGGATAACAATACAGTGAGAAACAAACCTCTAGGAGGTTGAACTGTGGCCTTAATCAAGCCAAAGTAGCTTTGTGGCAAGTCAAAATCCCTATGTATGATTACAGGGTGACCCAGAAGAAAGGGATACTTACTCATGACGTGGGGATAAAGGGATGTAAAATCACTATACTCACCCTCTTGGGCTGTATACTTTAAAGTTAGAGCGTTGGTATGGCCACCAAATAAATCCTCTCTGGGTTCCAAGGGCTCTGGCACAGCAAAATTTGTCATAAAAGCTTGAACATGGGGGTCTGTCTTTTTCAGCTCATCACACGTCACCTTTACTTTTAGACCATAATCGTTCTGTAAGGATTTCAACTTGTCTTGGAACTCTAGATACATGTCACCAAAGGTCTTTTGTGTCAAAGCCCACTTTTCCTGGGGTAAAAGACAGGAGTTACAACCATGAAAGAAGCAGCCATTGAATTCAAAAGCCACACCGTCTATGACTGCATAACCTAACTAAATGATAAGGACCAAACTTCTTTTCACCACTCTGTCTCAGCTATATACTCCAACCCTTGTATTGAGCTACTAGAATAGGCCTTGTACTGCCTTCTGTAGTTATCTGGGGAGAGAATAGCTATAGTCCAGGGGTAAACATTTTGTACGTTAGGTTCTCAGACATGCTGATGCTATGGTTATACAGCTCAAAGGGTCGATACCAGCATCACTGATTACCTCCTCTCTGAATTTGAGACAACCTTCACGCAGGATAGCCACATCATTGTCACAATACATTGCCCTTTCTTTATGAAAATCAAACGTCTCATGACGTATTGTTTCATGCCAAGTCATAAACTTTTCTCTCTCTTTGACTGACATTTTATCGGCTCCATACATTTTAGGCCCAGGGTATGGACCTATGTAGTTGAGATTCTGCTGAGAGCTGAAAAAAAATAAATAGGAAACCATCCTTTAACGGCAGTTCCAAAACCGAGAGCGTCGGGCATTTGAGTGAGTCTCGTGGGTAGAAAGCTAAGACTGTCAATATAACGTTGGTTTAAGGTCTGATCAACAAATCACATTATTTTACTTCCTTGAGTTATAAGGTGGGGAGTCACGCCTTGCTCTACTGTTATGCACGCCTTTTTTTAAAGGGAGAATTAACTCCTACGGGAAATGTATGCCTGCGGGCCTCTTGCCTACACACTCCCAGGGTGTGGTCCCCTTCCCCATTGGGAACAAACAAACAGAGGGTTACAAATGACCAACAAAAAGGGTCAAAACTACAAAGTACACTTAAACACCACAGGTACCACAAAACACCAAACAAAACCCCAACTCCCTACTAACAAACTAACTGATCTAACAAAGCTGTAACAGAGACTAACAGACAGAGCTACAAACAGAGCTGAACAGAGATCCAGAGCTAAACAGAGAGACAAACAGATAATTGAACAAATAGAACAAATAGAGATCTGATGGGGCGGTGAATGGAGGGATCTTATACGGCGAATGGCAGGATGTGATTGGTTGATGGGGACTGGAACCAGCTGAATACTATAACGGGTGCGAGAGGAACTTGATTGATGGCACCTGTGCAGACAAAGGGAAACAAACAGCAACAAATAGAGATCTGATGGGGTGGTGAATGGAGGGATCTTATACGGCGAATGGCAGGATGTGATTGGTTGATGGGGACTGGAACCAGCTGAATACTATAACGGGTGCGAGAGGAACTTGATTGATGGCACCTGTGCAGACAAAGGGAAACAAACAGCAACACATACAAACACACAGCAACACAGACACTGGGAAACGTAACACAAACTAACTGTGGACGTATCATCTACAAAAGGGTTTAACAGAAGGTAGCTATTATAACCTCGTGAATTATGGGCTATGAACGTGTAGTCTTTATATTTGTTTTTTGGACTGCTGACCCCCTGCTGACCATTTCTTACCCTTGAATGTCATGCTAGATACTTATATAGGATCAGCCAAAGGTATCTTACATATTGGACAACATTTCTGTCTGGATTTTTGTGGCTGGGGGTTGTTTATATTTTTACTATAATTGGTGTGGCATGACAGAATTTTTTTATTGATGTCACACCAGCTGGCAAACTTACAGAACCTTGAATGCCATAAAGCAAGTTTATGCTTTTCGTAGCAATAGGGTGAATAACATGTATGATTACAATCATTACACTTTGTGAGTTGCTGACGATGTAAAGGACAGTCATTGTCACGGCGCCTCCTGATGCCGTGCCCTCTCCTGGTCGCGTGGCACCACGGCGTTTGACGTCGCCGGCCTTGTAGTTGCCATCGTACTCGTATGTCCTGTTTTCCCATGTCTCATGAACGCACCCTTCCTGATTACTTGCTAGCTGCATCTACTGTAGTTGGCTACTTAATCCCCTGTGTGTCTTGTCTCTGTGTCCGTGATTGTTACCTGTTATGTGTATGCGGTCGTAGTCATTACACAACCTAAGCTCTATGAGTATCTGCATTACGACATCCTAAATAAAGGGATTCGTCAGCCTACTGCCTGCGCATTGGTCCACTCCTTTCACACCAATCACAGTCATCATCTATGCATATTGAACAGTTATATCTACACGAGTGACCACCATGTCTTTTGTAACCTACATGACACGCTTTACATACATATGTTGCGCCCATGAAAGCCTTAATATTGGTAATGCCATAGCAGTGGTTGTCTTGTACATACAAATACAGCGTTTGTGGATGAGGTTGTGGTGTGTTTTGGAATTTCAAGATGGATGAATCTTGCCTGCTATGATATAGAACCACAACTTTGATGCCAAGCAATCTTTCAAAATTGTCTATATCTGAGAATGTTACGGCTTCATGAACGGATAAACCCACATGTCTCTGAAAGTCATAAGCTTTGTTCAAACCTTTTTAAATCAGTGATACCTGGATTCAACCAATGCGCCAGACATATGACAATACATAACTTGTTGTTTCCTGTACTCAAAGGAGTAATAAGATTAGCTCTTTTACTGTTGATT
This sequence comes from Novumbra hubbsi, assembly GCA_016801125.1. Lineage (NCBI taxonomy): Eukaryota > Metazoa > Chordata > Actinopteri > Esociformes > Umbridae > Novumbra > Novumbra hubbsi. The sequence goes on from JACXGK010011585.1 coordinate 9,009, forward strand.
ATCTCAGATTTCAAAATAGTATCAGCCTTCCTCCTGAGGAGTTCTCAATATTTGTACAATCAGCTCTATCAGCTAAGATGTCTAACTTGGACTGTACACGTCTTTCAATCATATCCAGAAATGTATCCAATGTTGCATTACCGTTCTCCATGACGTGACACATTATTTTGTAAAGAATCCCCCCTAATTTGTAACTGGATAATATCTCTATATTCAGCATAATGTGTTGCTCTTTCCAACAGCTCGGTTAATGTATCTAATACACTGGTGTAAAAGACAGCTTAATCATTCAACACATTCAGATGAGCAAAGTTGAAACGTTGTCTGATTTCAATGTTACTGAATATATTGCTATAAACGACATTCACAGTTCTATCAACAACACCCCCCTCTTGATTCACATTTGAATGGGGTTCTACAATATTCAACTTTTGATCACCAACCTCTTGATTCACATTTTGATCAACAACATTTGAATGGGGTGTCTCTAAATGTTCGGTTTCAGTATTTAAAGCAATAATTTCCCTAAACACTGCATCAATATCAGGACTTGTTCTAGGTGTTTGCATATATGCCTCATCAGTATATACATTTGTATTATCAGTATGCTGTGCATCTGATTCGGTATTTAAACCCCTCATTTTACTAATCAATGCATCATAGTCTGGACATGAAACATGTGGCTCAGGGTTTAGAGCCCTGATTTCTTCTATCAATTCTTGATAATTGTTTTCCATGTTATGGGTTTTTTTCTGGTATTTTGTGTCATGCCCTGGCTGCGGGCCCCTGGCCATTTCAGGGCATGCCGGCTAGAGAGGCCTCTAGCCCTCTCTATGCCATTGTGGATTATCTTAATTTCTCTGCTTGTTTACTAAGTCAAGAATCATATTTGGAAAGGGGCTTGTCTGGTATTACAACTTTAAATTCTTCTCAAGACATTAATAGTACAGGGTTAATGATAGAATTACTTGCAATAGTCTCTTCCCCCTTTCTTTCCTGAGTACTGTCTCCTGAAAGTCTTTGCTCTGAGGTGCTCGCTATTGCTTCAACAAAAAACCAAAACAGTTAACGCTTACCCTTATTGATACGCAACTTACAATGCTTAACAACTAATCATGTATAACATTTTCTCGGTCTTACCATTTCATTCAGCTTGAAGTTTTGGAAGAGTCTGCTGTGTTGTTTTACAACCCGCTGTGGGCACAGATGATGGGGTGTCCGAATCTGTTGATTCCAAATATTTTAAATACAAACTATAAAAAAAACGTATATTATTTTAAAAACTATAAACAAGCTTACCATGAAAGATCTCTATTTCCTTGTCATTGTCTAGTGTTATTTCATTAAAAGCATTTTCTGAATCTGTTGGTTTTTAAATACACTTTTTAAAAAATATATACAAATCATCTTATTTTATAATGTAAAAAAATATTAACATAAAATCGCCTTTCACGACCTGCTCTTCTTCCGTTATATTTTGATAACCAGCTGCTGAATCTGTGTATTACATTTTAAAAATACATTGTTTATACAAAGTATATGAATAATTATTGTTTTTACTATAAGAAGTATTTCATACCCCATGTCTCAACGTGACATGCTTAAAACTGAGGGAGCTCTTATCTGCATAATCCGCTGAACTTCTGTGTACCTGAACTTGCATAATTATTTTATTCTTATCCGGGACGGGACTGTACAAATCTTCTGAGAATATTACATCTTGAAAACCTGGTGGTGTGCAGAAAGAAATTATATCTTCCAATTCATCTTCATCAATTACGCTTCCTTTGAATTCGGTCCTGTCTTGCAATCGATGAGCTGCATTGTGTTTTTGACCAGAATTGTACATTAAAATAAAAGACAAAGTCATTATACACTTTTTTTTAAACATAATAATTACAATTATAAAGTTAAATCCGTTTTTAATAGACTTAGCTCATGATGAGCCGGACGTCGATGGGGTGTTTACATTCTGGAGCATGTTAAACTGCATAGTGGATTTTCCTGTGAATTTTAGAAAACAATTGTCTTTTAAAATATATATATATATGCTTTGGAAAATAATTGCGGATAATTCAAAATGTAACTTACCGTTTCTGTAAAAAATGTCTGACTTGAATTAATAGAATTGATTCTCGCACTTCACACTCCCTTTTTAACTGCCTTTGACAAACCTTTACAAAAACGCCTCCAGTACCATACGTTAATTCCTGTGACTTAACCAGGACCTAAGTGGTTAATCTTTTAAAAAACTGTCATGAAAATTATTTAAAACTAAAACAGCTGTGGTAGACATAATGTCTTACTTGGCCACCCCGTTCAGGGTTTGGTCATAAATAAAACACCTCTCATGAGACCCTCTTGAACGCCTAATAGAAAGAGGACTATATTCCCTGACAACATTTGTTCATACATAAATCACACCTTTCATAAACAACACCTGCAAATACAAGGAACCACTCCACTTTTGGGTTATTTAAAAATAGAATAACACATGCAAAACACAGATTCTCAAATTAAGCTGAACCATGTCTTGACACGTTTAGGGTATCATGTACCCCATTAGTAGTCAGGTCTCTGTCTGAAGTGATGTCACCAAACAGGAGGGGCATGTTCTCCCGGGAGTGCAAATGCCTAGTGGAGCCATGGAGGGCATTGTGGAGGATGCCTGAGACGGATCGGGCACAAAACACATTATTATCAGTTTGTATTTGCTATCTATGAAGTGAGAGACGTCATGCAATCTTGGCAAAGATGTCTCTAAGGATGTATCAGTGGTTGAGCAACGTCAGAGGTTCACATGGAGGACATCCTGGGAACTTACATTCAGGGCTACACGTTTTGTGGATTTTAAATACAACTCCTGGCAGACATATTGTCTGGCACCCCATTCCAGGACAACATTTGTTCATACACACTAATTCACAGGAAGCACTGTAGGGCGGAGGCCTCCGAGCCCCCCAATCCAGGGTTTAAATATTCTCAGCTTTTTTTTTGTAACAGCTGTTACACGTGACCTTTTGACCGTAACTCATCAATCATTCTTGAAGCCATAGGTTTTCTGCCTCCTATATCTCTCTATCATGCCCTTGTTAAGAAATAAATTACCCTGACGATTTTGTCCAATTAGAAATAATCAACGTATTTATTAACCGGAGTATCATGCCCAAATCGAACGTGCACGGCTCTTGTTTCGGCTGGGATCAGCTGGGAAAGAGAGCTTTGTTAGATACATTCAAATTTCATAGGTTCTCCTTAAGGGAGCCTATTGGTCATGTCTTCTTGTACGTCTTCACGTTGCGTGGTGTGCGTAGTGTTCTTATTGGCTGGACTGAGTCTCCCTGATTGTCCAACCTCTTCCTGTTGGGGTTGGTGTTCTCAAACTTGGATGCGTCCTTCTGTAGTCTCGTGGTCTTTCTTGTACCCCCTAGGCGCTTCCTGTTAATCATTACTTGTTTTGTACATGCTTTAAACAGTTTCATTTGGCTGTTAATAATGCATTAATGATACGGCTATACATTCTTAAGGCACAAGCATACAATTATGATTATAGCTTATTATGACACATTGATTCATCATTTCAGAACACACAGAAATAAACTTATTTTTCCTTACACCCTGTTAACTGTATAGGTGTGTCATGTTTCATAACTTTGCTGTCTTTGAATTTTTGGCGGCTCCGCCGGGGGAGGCAGCGGCGGCGCAGTCTCATATGCCCGGGGCACATTGTCCTTGGCGGCCTGTGGGGCAGGCAACGGGGGACTGGCCCTCGGGGCAGGCAGCAGGACACTGGCCCCCGGGGCAGGGCACGGGCGACTGGCCCTCGGGGCAGGGCACGGGGAACGGGCCCGTGGGGCAGGGCACGGGGAACTGGCGCGTCTCGGGGCTGGAGCCGGAACAAAGGCGCGTCTCGGGGCTGGAGCCGGAACGAAGGCGCGTCTCGGGGCTGGAGCCGTAACGAAGGCGCGTCTCTGGGCAGGTGCCGGGACGTGGACCGATCGTAGAGCAGGTGCCGAGACGAGGGTCGGACGTGGAGCAGGTGCCGGGACGTGGACCGATCGTGGAGCAGGTGCCGGGATGAGGGTCGGACGTGGAGCAGGTGCCGAGAAGTGGACCGGTCGTGGAGCAGATGCCGAGATGAGGGTCGGACGTGGAGCACGTGCTCTGGCACCGGTGGTCTGCCTAGCAGGCCCTGGAGCAACAGCTGGTCGCCTACCAGGACCCAGGGCACCGGCGGTGCGACGAGCAGGCACTTTGGCACGGGCTGCCTGTTTACCAGGTCCCAACCCTGGGTGCCTGGCTAGCCTGCTCCCCTCCCAGGGAGACAGGCGGGAGCCTGTGTTCAGCGCAGACAGGGACAGATACTCGGACTGGGTGGATCCCCCCTCAGGGACCAGCCACGACACCCCAGAGAGACCCGATAGCCCCCCCAAAAAAAAAACATTTGGGGGCGCCCCTGGGATGCGGCCATGCTGGGTGCCGAGGTAATACATGGAACTCGGGTTGAAGGTGGACTTGTCCACCCCCTGTTGACACCCCGGAGGAGAAAGAATCGGATCCCCAATCACCTAACCAGGTAATCTCCTCTCTCCCCCGACACTGCTCGTCAAATGCTGCTGGTTCCTTATGGTGGTTTATTCTGTCACATCCATGGTGTGAGGCGAAACCAAATGCAGACATTTTAAATGTAAGGTGAATTTAATCCATAAAACACAAAACAAACACTACACGAACTATAAACGCAAAATGAAAGGTGCTGAATGAAACAACAAAAACTAAAAGCGGAACAAAGGAACGTGCAGAGTATCCATAGTGAATTGGATTAAACAAAACAGGAACGTGAACGTTGTGACACACAAACCAACAATAAACCACCCCGGGTGTGGAAAATGCCCTAACCTAAGTAGGCTCCCCAATCAGAAACAACTGAACAAAGACTGGAGTCATGAAAGTGTTCCTGCATTTGTTTTGCTGAAAACATCACTTTTTCACTATTCTCGATAACATGTTTAACCATTAGAATTCACATCAAGTTACAGTTATATGGGTACAAATGTTGCTTATTTTGACTTGCCCTATAGTATTGTGGCTTAAATAATGAATGCAAACCTCATTTCGAGGAAAGTGTGTAATCCAACCTAATCACACCTGTTATGTTTGGACTCTGTGATTGTTTCTGCTCCATTGTCACATTCATGTTTTTACAGGAGCCACATGTCTAAAAACCACATTTATGACCTGTCAACTGTATGTGTTTCATGTTCCCAAACATTTCTTACTTTGACATTATTAGGGTTCCTCCGGTAGGAGGAAACCTATTGTTATTGGAATACATTTTATTAGGGTTCCTCCGGTAGGAGGAAACCTATTGTTATTGGAAGAATTATTAGGGTTCCTCCGATAGAAGGAAACCTCTTGTTATTGAAATAATAATTATTAGGGTTCCTCCGGTAGGATAGGGCTGGGCCTTGTGAGCTGGTGGTACCTGATTCGATTCCCAGTGTCGGCCGAATGGGTCAATGTTCGAAAAGCACGTTCGAAGCGAGGGCTGGCACGGTTGTCCACGGTTGGTTGGTTCGAATCCCCGTATGGGTCAAATGTTCAAAAATGCATTTGAAACGAAGGTTGGTCCAGTTGTCACCAGTTGTCACCATTTGTCACCATTTGTCAACATTGGTCACCAGTTTACGGAGAAACCGCCATTGCTGCTTGCAGCTATATTTAGGTTCCTCCGGTAGGAGGAAACCTATTGTAATTGTTAGTTTTATTAGGGTTCCTCCGGTAGGAGGAAACCTATTGTTATTGTTAGTTTTATTATTAGGGTTCCTCCGGTAGGAGGAAACCTATTGTTATTGTTAGTTTTATTATTAGGGTTCCTCCAGTAGGAGGAAACCTATTGTTATTGTTAGTTTTATTAGGGTTCCTCCGGTAGGAGGAAACCTATTGTAATTGTTAGTTTTATTATTATTATTATTAGGTTTCTCCGTCAGGAGGAAACCTCTTGTTATTGTTAGTTTTATTAGGTTTCTCCGTCAGGAGGAAACCTATTGTTATTGTTATTAGGGTTCCAACCTATTGTTATTGTTAGTTTTATTATTAGGGTTCCTCCGGTAGGAGGAACCCTATTGTTATTGTTAGTTTTATTAGGGTTCCTCCGGTAGGAGGAAACCTATTGTTATTGGTAGTTTTATTAGGGTTCCTCCGGTAGGAGGAAACCTATTGTTATTGTTAGTTTTATTATTATTATTATTAGGGTTCCTCCGGTAGGAGGAAACCTATTGTTATTGTTAGTTTTATTATTATTAGGTTCCTCCAGTAGGAGGAAACCTATTGTAATTGTTAGTTTTATTATTATTATTATTATTATTAGGTTCCTCCGGTAGGAGGAAACCTATTGTAATTGTTAGTTTTATTATTATTATTAGGTTCCTCCGGTAGGAGGAAACCTATTGTAATTGTTAGTTTTATTATTATTAGGTTCCTCCGGTAGGAGGAAACCTATTGTAATTGTTAGTTTTATTATTATTAGGTTCCTCCGGTAGGAGGAAACCTATTGTAATTGTTAGTTTTATTAGGGTTCCTCCGGTAGGAGGAAACCTATTGTTATTGTTAGTTTTATTATTATTATTATTAGGGTTCCTCCGGTAGGAGGAAACCTATTGTTATTGTTAGTTTTATTATTATTATTATTATTATTATTATTCTTCTACTTGAGCCCTTATATCTCAGAAACTACTTGGTAACTTTTTTTCTAGCTTGGCCCACAGGTGTAATATTGCTCCCGGCTGGTGCTCAGCAAGAATGGGACAGATTCTCCAATAGG
>JACXGK010011586.1:0-15754 GCA_016801125.1 Novumbra hubbsi
ATAGCCCCCTACTGGAGGATGAGACAAAATAGCCCCCTACTGGAGGATGAGACAAAAAGCCCCGTACTGGAGGATGTGACAAAATAGCCCCCTACTGGAGGATGAGACAAAATAGCCCCCTACTGGAGGATGAGACAAAAAGCCCCCTACTGGAGGGTTGTGACAAAATAGCCCCCTACTGGAGGATGAGACAAACTAGCCCCCTACTGGAGGATGCAACCTGAAGTGTAAAATCCTTTATGACTTGAGTTGGTGTCTAGTATGTACACTGTATTTCTAACCTGGTCCTCTGTGTCTCTTCTCCATCCAAATGTAACAGTTGTTCTGCGCCACCCCCGTCTGAGAGTCTAGGAAGGGCATGCGAACGCTCCTTTCAGCACAGAGCCGGGTATTATAGTTATGGCACTGCTCCATGGCGTCTCGGTAGTACTGCTCCCCCAGCCTGCAGCCACACAGAAGACGGGGTTAGCACCCAGACTCACGCCTCGGCTCAGCCGCTGACCGTGTATGGAGTTAGCATAGGGGGTGATTAGTATGGTGTCCTATCATCTCCTCTAAGAGGGTTCAAACCATTTTACTTTAAAGCCTTTATCACCGCCTCAGCTTAAAAGCGTATTGTCCCTTTTATTCTTGCACCTAGGAGCAGCAGGCTGGCAGACTGTGTCTGGAATTATGAACGGGGGAGAATGTGTCAACAGGTGCTCTTTTGTTGGCTTGGCAACAGCGGTCTTCATGGTAGGGTCCAAAGCCCTGCTGGCTCATATTTTCAACACAAATTAGTTGAGTAAAACTCTTAACATTCAGAACCAGCTAAAAGCTGGGAAACACCTACTCAATCAAGGTTATTTCAATAGTTTTACTGTTTTCAAAATGCTAGAATAACAGCAAAGACATCAGAACTAGGAAATAACACATGGAATCAAGTAGTAACTAAAAAAAATAGTTTACATTTCTATTAAAGATTCTTCATCTATTAACCAGTTTCATGGGTAGTCACCTGTAATGCTTTTCATTTAACTGCTGTGCTTTCTTAAAAGTTAAAAGGCTAATGCGTTATGGTGGGAATACAGAAGACCATCATTGTACTGTAAAAGTCCATATTATGACAAGAACAGCTGAATTAAGCAAAGAGAAACAACAGTAGTCATTACTTTTAGACAGGAAGCTCAGTCAATGTGGAAAACTGTCAGGAATTTGTTTAGAATTTAAGACTCACTCAAACAGCATAGCTAACACTGCATTCTGCAGTCAAAAGCCATCTGGTTTGGTCTTTTTAGGACTGTCCTTTGTTTTTCAACAGGACAATTACTTAAAACAGACTCCAAGCTGTGTAAAGGCTAATTGACTAAAGAGGAGAGTGATGGTGCTGCATCAGATGACCTGGCTTTCACAATCACCTTACCTCAACCCAATTAAGATGGTTTAGGATGAGTTTGACTGTAGAGTTAAGGAAAAGCAGTCATCAAGTGCTCAGCATGTGGGAACACTATAAGGATTGTTGCATAAGAGAATGTCCAGTCTTTTTTTTATCTGTTTAACACTGTTCTGGTTACTACATGATTTAGTGTGGTATTTGACAGTTCTGATGCCTTCCCTATTATTCTACAATGTGGAAGCAAAAATAGAAATACCATTGAAGGAGTTGGTGTGTTCAAACATTTGGATGGTACTGTACCTAAAGGTTTTGGGAAGAATGCACTGAAAGCTTAAATAATGTAAAATACATATTAAATCCAACAGCCTTTTGTGGGTGTTTGAAAAGACATAAATTGCATTCCATATTAAGGGAAATTCTATTTCAATTGGTAGGAGGTACTAATGATGATTGCATTTTAGGGAAATCACGCAATTTCCTTTTGTAAAAACTTCACATGCACGCCCCAATAAATTATGCCAGAACCGCATCTGCATTGTAGTGTCAGCAAATAGGTTGATTACCTTCATTAAACAATACCTTGTTTCGCTAATTCCTAACTACAGTAGTAGGCCTAACTACATTGCAATACAACATAATCAGCTATGTCTGCAGCTAGCTAGCCAAGAGACGTCCTCTAAGAACCAAGTTGCCAAACAGACATCCGCAGCTCTCATTACATAGATAATCCGACTTCTTACGAGTCGGAACGCATACGACTGAAAGGAAAAATAATGACAATAACGTGCCAGGAAACTTAGCTACAATAATTACTTAACGAGGTAAATTAACGTTTGCTGTATATGATCTTCCTGTTTTTCGTTCACTAGAGCACATTTCAGGTATGACTTGGTTTGTGTTCATGTGCTTATTAATAACTTCTTTAAACAAAACTTGACATACCGGCGGTAGCTTACGTTGACTAGCTAGGTGACCTGCGGACACATTGACTGACACCCACAGCTTGCTAGCTGGCTAATCATTTCGCAGGACAGAGCTTAACTCAGTTTGATGACAGAGTTAGTCGATTCCCTTGCCGAGCATCTTTGACAATTAACAAAACCTTTTCATGTGTATGTTCATGATAGCAACTACATTTCTAATATGTAAAACATACAACACATTTGCCTACTTTTGCTAACGTTAGCTAGTTAGTGAGAAAGAGCAGTACTTACAGTTTGACAACATTTTCAACAACAGCCGCCATGTTGGTTTGCTTTTGCCGTGGATGGCTTGCGCTTGCGCAACAGCTGTGTGTGCGCGCGTGCGGGTGCCCTGAAGTCACTAAAGAAAATAAAACCTCAAGAACCGACACGTTTGTGTTGGAAGGTTTGGTATGTCAATCTTAGAGGTTTGGTTCAGGGTTCATTGTAGAATTGGGCAACATATTAGTATTGGGGTTACTTGTAGGTTTAGGCCTTACCTGTTAGGGTTAAGATTAGGGCCAGGTTCATTTATATGCAGAAAGTTTAGGTTATTAAGGTTATACTTGTAATGGGAGGGACAACATTAAAATTATATTTGTAATTTAAAAGGATCTCTACAATTGCATTAACATGTATGTAACACTATGTAATTTCAGACAAGCAATATGATGAAATCACATCTATCTTATATTTCTCAGAAAATCCATTACTGCTTTTCAAAACATGTTTAAATACTACTTTAAGAGTGATATACCAAATGTCCGGCAGATGGAGATGTAGACACACAATGAAGGGATTATTCTAGGAGCTCTTCTAAAGTGAACACACTGAATGCTACCCACTTTAATCGCTTCCAGTGTCCTCAGGCATACATCATCTTTCAGGTTCTACTTATTTTTCTGTGCATGCAAACCTCAGCCACTACTCCACCCTAGCAGAAGTTAAAACTCAGGGTAGGGCTGAAGAAGCTAGCAGGGACAATCTGACCCCGACAGGCCTTTCCACCCCCTAAATGCATCTGTGTATACCTAGGTACATTGCTGGTGTTCCCTGTGAGGACTAGGGTACAAATGGGTTCTTTTGTAAACTTTACCAGAGGTCTTACCAGGTGTCATTGGTGTTTTTGTTTAAGTTATGTAATTCCAGTAAGCCAGTGAAGACATTCCCCTGCAGCTTGAGGTTTTGAGTATGATTAACTTATAAGACAATGTGTATTCCAATAATCAACACAAATACATTCTGGAGGCGAGTCTTTGCTGCAGGTGGAGTCTCACCCCCATTTTCCTCAGAGTACCTCCCTGACAAGAGCCTCTTTCCCAGACTGCCTCTGCTCAGGGTCACTGGCTGTGTGTGTGCTGAGGGCCTTGTGTTAATGAAGCCAGTTGGAGCCATTCCCAGGGCTATTCAAAAACTGGACAGCAAACAAGAGAGAATGTGGGCTTGTGCATGTATGCACACAAAACATTTGTTTTTCTGTTCTTGTGTTTATTAACACACACATATAAACTGCTCAAAATTAAGGGATGAAGGAATTATATAAAAAATCTAAATCTTACCTATACATTGTGTAATTCGGTGATAACTAAATGAAGTAGCAATTGTCAATGGAAACCAAAATCACCACCCGATTGAGGGCTTGATTCCAGCTCACACCGAAAATCAAAATAAACAATTGAAATCACAGGCTGTTCCAACTTGCCTGAATTTCATCACGGCATCTCATAATGTGACTCAGTAGTGTGTCTGCCCCCCACGTCCCGACAATGTCTGGGCATGCTCCTGATGAGACGGTGGATGGTGTCCTGGGGGATCTCCTCCCAGACCTGGATCAGGCCATCAATGAGCTCCAGGACAGTCTGTTGTACTACTTGGCGTGTCAGATGCACCGATACATAACATCCCAGGAGTTTCCAGTTGGATTTAAGTTTGGGGAACATGTTATCTCCTCAATGCTCTTCAGACTGTACTACAAGACACAGCAAACTTTCTTGCAACAGCACGTATGGCTGTGCCATCCTGGAGGAACTGAACTACCTGTGCCACTTGAATATCCTGCAGTTATGCTCATGCTACCAGTAGTGACAAGATAATTAGCAAAATGCAAAACCAGAGAAGAGTCAGTCAGGAAGGATGAGGAGAGAGCAGTTGTCTGTAACCACCACCTGCAAAACCATTCCCTTTTTCGGAGTTCCCTTTTTTCCAGTGCACCTGTTGTCACTTAATTTGCACAATAAGGTGACATTGATTCACAATCGATTATATTTTTTAACTGGACATATCGATCTCCCTGAAACGTAACTTACTTGGTGTTATACTGTAATGCAGTGTACACACACACACACACACACACGTTTGGTTTAGTCTACCCCTAATATAACATTTATTCACAATCATTTACAGCCTGTAATCAGTTGTGTGATGCCGATATTTGTTTTCCCCATGTGGAATATGCCCATAGATAGCAGCACAACAAGAATCATCATCAAACAGAATTCTTATGAAGTGGAAGATTAGCAAAGGTTATGATGTAACCCAGACATCTACAAAACCTTGACACGTAGGTGCATACAGTTCCCTGCTTTGAGCATCATATCTGGGGATTCAGATATTAGCAGAAGCCAGTGCCATTAGAACTATGATAAACAATAATCTGTGCTTTAACCACTTTCAAAACCAACTAACACTTACTTGGAGGTCAAGACAAGCGAAGTGAAATGCCAAAATCTTTGAATTCTATCATAGAGGCATAACATATTTCACAGCTTAAAAAGGAAGACTAAAGTATGTTTACATTAGGTCATTTTACACTGTATACAATCCCAGAACTGTGTTAACATAGTCTTTCCCAGAGATTACAAAGTACTAGACTATAAAAATAAATCACTTTAAGCTGTTGGAGGAGCCACTGAAGGTTAATGAACGAGTGTTGACCTTCACCAGACAGAACAGAACTGTACGGTCCGGCTGACGCTCTTCTTTCTAAGGCAGCAGACCTCCGGAGTAAACATCCTTACAAAACCCCATCCTGGCCAGGCCACGTTCAGCAGGACCGCTACAGTATCTAGTCCAGGCACTCCCTCTCTGTGCTGCAGCTTCGGCCTCATACAATGCTCTTCTCAAGAAGATATGTCAATGTGCTTCTTTCTGGTGAGGTGGAGTGAGATCATGTTGCCCAATTTGATCCGGTAAGTCGATTTTCAAAAGTTAACAGGTACAGAAATGTTTACAGTTTACAGTCATTGAAAAAGCAGTAATTGAAATGTTTACATTTCTCTGTGCATGAACAGGTTTTAAGTGCTTTAGAATGTTTGTGTCAAAGACATTTTATCTATTGTAAAACGAACTAATGAGGCTATAATGGGATGGTTAAGTGTTATGCATACATGTAGACTACGATGGGATATTATAAATCTGATAGGTTAACATGCATCAAATATTGGTTCTTTGTTAATGTGCACCTGCAAATAATCTGTCCACTGCTCAAAGAACCAAAGTATGATCTAAATTATGTTCTATTATTTAACATACATTGTATTTACAATGTTTAATTGTAACCTCTGGATGCAAACATAACATAAATCATGCATTTCCTATGTGAAGAATCATGAGACCTGTAGATTGCCACATTCTTAAAACAATACTGTAATACAACCAAATGTATGCAGCAGGGAATCCAGAAACTCTACCTTGTATTTGAAATAGTATTTTCCTTGCTAACACTGACATTTCTTATAACAACATATCCAAATAAGACTGATAAAAGTGCCGTTCTGAACATTGTTATTACAGAGATAGCTGAAGCCACACAAGGACCTGGGAAGTACCTGGGAGTTACCTGGGTGTTACCTCATAAGCGGTCTGAGGCTGTGAATGAACATGTAACAGTACTCCAAGTGTCCAACACCCTCAATCTTCAGAACCTCAGGGCCAGAAACAATTAAGGAGCAGATATGCAACTGAACCCTCCAACTCACTGTTGTCCAAGTATAAAGTTACAGCTTTCACATTATCAAAAAGAGCTGTCAAAGGCAGACACTCAGGATTGCAGAGCATCTTCTGGCTTTTTGTCCATTGCAGAGATGAACTTATCACTAGTATTCCATTAAGTAATTTCAGTCTTCAGGAATAATATCTCCAATAAAACCAAGTAGTCTGAATATGCAGGAAAACTTTCTCTTTTATGAAAACAGCAACTGCGTCACACATTTAACTGTGTCAGCTTGTAGCTCATTTCATGTCGCTCAATTACTTACTTATCACATTTAGTAATTCAGTAGTTGACACGGAAAAGTGTAGGAAGATATTTAATATCACTTTAGCACTAACCGCAATGAAAGTGGGGAAAAAGCACTCCATATGCGCAATACTATAAAAAGCCAGCCTTGTGATCCAGCAAAGTTTGGCTAAGGGCAGAACCTCCTCTGTTGCACCACGGTTCTGTGGTCAGGTGTAGAGCTCCTGTCGTCCTCCCTGTAGACAGGTTCCGTTGAATCCACTGAGGCGCTGTCTGTCCATGATTTGCAGCACGTCGTCCAGAATGGAGGGTCCCAGGTCCAGATGCAGCGAGAGCAGGGAGCCGGCGTGGGACAGGTAGGGGCGCTCCTGACAGATGCCCTCCACATGCGGCTCCTGGACAGACACGTCCCTGTCCGATTGGAGCCCCAGGGAGGGTGGGCCGAACTGGGCCGATGGGGCAGCGGAGTCCTGCCCTGGTTGATGAGGCAACGGGATCTTGTCATCCAGGTGCAATCTGGGAGGTTTGGGGGGGGGGGCAGTGTTCTGAGGTGGGGGAGGGGCAGAGGTTGCGGCAGTGATGGGCAGGGGCAGGGTAAGGGCTTGAACCCCTCCAATGACGGGCAGAGAAAGGGCATTCTTCAGAAGAGGGGAGCTGTCCGAAAAGGGGGGTTGCCCACTGATGCTGGTAGCGCGGCTGAACCGGAAGGACTCGCCGTACATGGAGGAGCGCTTGGAGAGGCTGTGGCCCTGCTGTCCAGGGAGGAGGTGGAACTTCCCCTGCAGAAAGGACAGGTCACCAAACAGGTCATCCTCTCCCTCTCCGCTGCCAATGTGGATGGTGTGGCGGAAATCTCCCAGCGGTGGACTGATCATGTCCGAGGAGAGGATATCCCTCAGCTTCTCTTTCTTCCCTTTCCTGCTCCGCCGCTTCAGGTAGATGGGCGCCTTGGTGGACATGTCCGGTGCCCCCCCAAAGCAGGAGAGACTTAACAACGTGAAGATGATGGTGGGAGGAGGCTGGACGGAGAGAAGCAAGCAGGCTGGTTGAGGTATTAAGCAGGTAGGTTGAGGTATTAAGCAGGTAGGTTGATTAGGGGGAACTGCTTTATGGTTATATGGTCAATATTCCCCCAAATAGTCCACGTCCATTGGAACAGTGTCAGGGGTTAGCAGCGAGCGTTGACACTTGGCCGGTGTTGGGGTTTCTTAATTAGGTCAGCTGATTATTTACAGTGTTAATCACCTCCAGCTGAAAAAAAGTAGAATAAAGCCATTAGAATAGAAAACAAAATGTTGGTGCTTAAATGTACTGTGCTTTCACTTTCTTTACATATTGTTGCGTTACTGACTGAATTTATAATTGATAAACATTTTACCATGACCAACACAACCCCAAAACAACAAACCAAAAACAAATGTTTGCAAATTTGTGCCAATTTATTGAACATTTAAAACTCAGATGCTTCCTGTGTCCTTTGACCAACTTGACATGTCTCTAGAACATGATCAGACTCCACCTCTGGAAGAATTCTATTAATTGATTATTTAGAAAGGCACACCCATATCTATAGAAGGTCCCACACATCACAGTGCAAGTCATGGCAGTTATCAAGCCACGAAATCCAAAGATTTAGAGTCTAGACAGAAGCCTCTGATAATTCTTAGAGCATGAGGAAAAAGATGATCTGGTTTGAGGAGACCAAAATCTAAATATTAAGCCAGAACGGCAAGCGGTACATCTGGGAAAAAATACCACTAGTCACCTGGCTAAAACCATTCCAGTGGTAAAGCATGGTGGTGGAAACATCATGCTATGGGGATGCTTCTCAGCAATTTGTTTGGGACTGATAGGCAGTTAAACTGTGCAAAATACATACAGGTCCTTGAAGTTGGGGGCAAATAATAATCTTTAAACATGATAACAACCGAAGACAACACAAGAGTGGCCAGAAAAATTACTTATGTAGGCAGTCCTGAACATCACAGTTCACTGATGCTACAAGGAGAAATGGAAGAAACTGTAGCTTTGCGCAAATGCCGGTGCGTAAAGCTGGTAGAGGCTAGACGACTAAAAACTGTGATTGCTGCCAAACGTACTTAATACTTATGAACATGAGATGTGTAGATTGATGGCAAATAAAATAATTGCAATAAATTAGAAATGTAGTCTATAACCAGAAAATGTGGAGAAAGTGAAAGGGTCAGAATAATTTCCAAAAGCTCTGTACACCATGAACACATTGAGGATATTACATAACTTCTAAACACTCTTAAACACGAGGAAAAAACTGAAAATAATTGTGATGTAAAAACCCTTTTTGTTTATGCAGAGAGAAACACGCACAGTAAATGTGTTTAATATGTTGATCTAAAAGAAAATAAATCCACTCTTGGCATAATTTCTTAACAGAACATAAAATAAATACTGAACCTTTTTTGTTTGGTGCAGCGTGGGAAAACTACTTGGTGGATTAAAGAATTAATTAATCCATTGCTGAGAAGTGACAGTAAATGTGTGTATGGGTGTAAATGAGGGAGGATACCTAGGTGATGAAAGAGGTTAGCCTGGTTTATACCAACTCGTCAAGCAGAGCAGGAGAAACTGGGTGTGAAAGAAAAGGCACAACATGCATTCTGCTGACATTACCTCAAACTGGATGTGAATGGCAAAGGTAAAATCATTAATATAGCACATTTAAAACAACCAAGGCTGACCCATGTGCTGAACAGGATAAAAATATAAAATACACATTCTGCTGACATTACCTCAAACTGGATGTAAAAGATAGGACACGACATGCTGACATTACCTCAAACTGGATGTAAAAGATAGGGCACGACATGCATTCTGCTGACATTACCTCAAACTGGATGTGAAAGATAGGACACGACATGCTGACATTACCTCAAACTGGATGTAAAAGATAGGGCATGACATGCATTCTGCTGACATTACCTCAAACTGGATGTAAAAGATAGGACACGACATGCTGACATTACCTCAAACTGGATGTAAAAGATAGGGCATGACATGCATTCTGCTGACATTACCTCAAACTGGATGTGAAAGATAGGGCACGAAATGCATTCTGCTGACATTACCTCAAACTGAAAGATAGGGCACGACATGCATTCTGCTGACATTACCTCAAACTGGATGTGAAAGATAGGGCACGACATGCATTCTGCTGACATTAGCTCAAACTGGATGTGAAAGATAGGGCATGACATGCATTCTGCTGACATTACCTCAAACTGGATGTGAAAGATAGGGCACGACATGCATTCTGCTGACATTACCTCAAACTGGATGTGAAAGATAGGGCACGAAATGCATTCTGCTGACATTACCTCAAACTGGATGTGAAAGATAGGGCATGACATGCATTCTGCTGACATTACCTCAAACTGGATGTGAAAGATGGGGCACGACATGCATTCTACGGAAATACTGAATTAAAGACCTTAAAGGTAACAGGAGGACAATGTAACACCACTAAGTCACAGCAGCAAAGAGAGAGGAGCTGGTTCAAACAACTTGAGAAAACTGCTGAGTAAAGATAGGGCGCATTTGGAGTGGAGACTGTTGCCTCTCTCAAGAGCACAGACAGACATGGAGAACTAACTAACAGAGAGAGAGTGAGACGTGGGAGGAGATCGACGGGGCTTGGGGGATTGTAGAGAAATGCCAAAATAATTACTGGTCTGTAGATATAGGGAAAGAAAGAGCAGCGCCTCATCTCCTAGCAGCTCTGGTGTTTGGCCAAATTAAAAGGAGCCTCTCTGAGGTGCTATTGTGAACTCAGAATGCATGCGTGAATACTTTGCAACGGTCTAATGCGCACGATCAGTCTAGTTCATTCAAATTAGTAGGGTAAGAGACGCATCATGAAGATAAGAATGTAATTATTTATTAGGACAATACCTAGCTGCTGAAAAGGGTTTAAACACAAACATTTTATTGAGATTCTATTCAGTGGATGTCATGTTCAAACAGCAGAGATATATACATCTATCAACCAGACTAATGCAATTCCTTCATAAAATAATTGCCAGCAGTACCAGGCCAATATTCTCACACCCAATAGTATCAGCAGGTTGTAAATGCTGTACATACATAACATTTTAAATGAATGTTTAACATACAAATTAATTCATACAAATGTTTAATAAACTCCAACATACAGTGTCTATCTTTTTATCGCGTAGTCCTATTTAAACCAAAAGAGAGACAAAGAAAGCTTCTGTTGCACACCGTAAGCTTTTTCTAAATGGTTTGCCCTTTCCCAAACCGGGGTGTTAAGCACATTTGAAAGAATGCTTCAATGCTTCGTCTACATAACAAAGCAGCCAAGACCTTGGCAGACCCTTGGGTTGAAAGATACTGGTCACATGATGTTAATTAGGCTCTTTTTGTTTGACTGGTTCAGAGCGACAACTGCTCAAGTGCAACCATTTGGGAGGGTAAGGGTAACCAATGGAAACCTCTGGATAGATCAGGCCCAGTCAAGGTCATACCTAAGGAACAGCTTTTCAGTGCTCAATAGACATGTAGCTGACCCTTCTCCAGAACTTACATTACATACATTACAATGCCTGTGTTAGCAGTAAGAATGATGAGTCACCCTGCTGCATCAGGTGGCCATGATGGTCACTTGAAGAGAGAGGAGCCAGTTTTGGCCAGGATGCCATGGTTACACCCAGACTCCATAACATAGGATCTTTAGTGACCTTAGAAACAACCGTTTCACATCCTGTCCAAAAGAGAGCACCATCCGCGGTCCCGTTCAAGGCCCTGGGGCATGTTTATATTTAAACCAGGAGAGAACAGTGCCCCTACTGGCCCTCCAACACCAGTTGCAGCAGTATCTCCCATCCAAGGGCCGACCCTGCTTGACTTTATCAGAGAGCAGTGGATGGGTGCTATTCCTCAGCTTATTCACTACACTACCTCCACAATAATAGGAGCCACGGTTGTGGAGAAAGTATTTCCCCTAAATAAGCAGTAAGAGTTTCACCATCGAATAGCCACTGAAAGCAAGAACAAGTTACTCATATCTAAATCATTAAAATGAAAGTGGAAACAAATACAGACATTACAGGAAGATGGCTTGGGTGAGTTCAAAGCGGGAGAGTCCATTAACTATTGTGAAATTAAGTTCTTGGGGAATTTCATTGTACAAAATGTTTACATATTGTTTCTTCGTATTTTCTCGTGCATGATATTTTACTTTTTTTGTTCAGGTCCAATTGAGAAACTGCGGGTTAAACACATGCAAGAGCAAGAATTAAGATACTTACACTCAAATTCACTTGTTTAAAATACATTGACAAAATCAGCACAACATCTGTTTTGACATGCCTTTTTAATTTTGTTAAAAAAGTTTATTATGTCTCAACTTGTTTCCGTAATGAGCTAGATGGAAGCTGAATCCATAAAATTCCCAGGAACTATTGGACAGTGTTTAACTGCCACAGCTGAGATATCGCAACACTTGGTGAAGCCCTTGAAAAGCTTGTTAATTTAATAGATAATGTATGGGACATACTGTCACAACATTTTAGACACTGACTGCCATTGACAGCCAACACAAAGAGAGCTATCAAATGTTTAAGGAGGACACAACCAGCACATACTGTTGACGGCAACCAAGCACATTTTTTGTGAACAATGCTAGCAGTGTCATTATTCAAACTGCTCTGTCACAGGAGGCCAGGAGAGACAACAGGCCTCAACTGAGTTTCACAGTTTGAAAGAATGTCACTGCTGCAGGGCTGGCAAACTGCTGTCAGATTGTAGGTAGTGCAGTGTTAAAAACATCTCTTGAAAGTGTTATCTTAAGTTGGAAGGTTTTCTGTAAGGTATTTTATATTACTTTGTGATAAGCCAACAAACAGAACTTTTCAAACTATTATTTAAATAAAATGATCACCTAAAACAATATTTGGAGAAAATCAGCTAGGGCTGGAAAGGCTGCAAAAGGTTTTGTAAACAATAATAAAGCAGCATACTTTCAACATAAGGATTTTCAAAGATTGTAGCATTAGCAACAATCCACCTATGTTCAACGAAGATGAAACTCAGACAAAAATACTTATTAACCTGGAAACAAACAAAAGAGCCCTCACAGAACCCGCATTATTTGTAAAATGTTTCCATAAAATTAAGATATGCTGCATCAATTAAAACACACCAATGTAAATTATCATAGATATGGTTCATAGTTGGTCAGATTATACATTTAGTAAGACTACCCAAAGTTACCCACTTTGTTTTGATAGATAATCGCCGACACTTTTCCTATGTACCCACAATTTACTGGCATATATTGTATGCTACGTTTTATATAATTACTGCTGGCAACATCTGGCCTAATTAAAGTCGAGATAAACACTGAAAAAGGTAAAATTGTTAGACGGACCGCTTACCTCCCAGTTTCCTGTAATATATATATATATCCGTTATTATAGCATTCCCCTACACCATGTCTCATCCCGGTCTTATCTGCCCGAAATAAGGGTTGTCTATATGAGGTTGCGTAAATAGGCTAATGTCGGAAGTCGATGCGTATGTGCCCAGATAACCACTTCACTGATTATGATCTATTGGCTGCTTCAACCACGATGTTCAGATTTGATTTGCGCTACACCCATTCTGGCTTACTTCGCTTTAAGAATGAAACTCCGGCAGTGGATTTTAGGCAGACCGGTGTTAGGTGGAAGCAAGTGACGCACGCGCATATCGCAATTTCATGATTAAAAGTTATCAATAAACCTTCTTTAAAGATATTGAGTATAATCAACATTTAATATCGAGTAGAAAGCTGAATTATCACTTGTATCAGGATTTCCAAAATAACAATACTGAGTAACCAATAGCTTATTACGCCAATTCGGAAAACGCTTAGGCGTACCGGTTCTATTTGTCCTGTAAAACCGCGGTCTTTCAGACATGACAATTGCATTAAACCAAATGACCTTTACAAGGGGAAGGTTAGTTGATCTATTGAATAAAACGAATTCATCTAAGTATGAATTTTAAAACGACTCTTAAGGACCGAGAGGCCGTTTACCCATAGGTAGGCAACGTATTCTGAAAACACATTTTCAAAGGATCTGTTGCTGAATCAAAATTTTTGCTAACGTTCCACCACTTCAAGATCATACAAGAAATCCAGACCAGGATTTATAGATGCCTTTCTGCTTCTCTGGTGGATTGGTCGCTTCTTGCTGCAAATTCCAATCACGCCTGCGTCACCGTTCACATGTTCACGCACAGCTGCCGTAATGCACATCACTGTAATTACGATGAAGATAGAGTCTATCAAAATGTTGTAAACTTGAATGTAGCCACACATAATGCAAATGTAAAATAAAAAAAATACTTTCAAGAAATATGCATAGGTACACAAACATATGTCAAAATCCCAAAACAAATAATGAATTGTGAACAAAAACATTGACGATTAGCAAATAAACACACGACCGTTTTTTTATGTTCAAGCACGTTTTACTGAATTTTACAGCATTTGTGACCTGCATTTTACATGTGTTTGGTTTGCATTACTTTTGTTAGTAGTCCTAAATATTTGTGAGTTTCTTCATATATTTGTCAGGGCCGATACATCTTTATGAATGTCGTGGCAATAATTGAGTCGCATTTCACCGATAATTGTTATACGGGATCCAGAATAGGACCTCGTGAGTAGTTTCCAGTACATAATAAAACATATTATCAACATAACACAGAAAACTTGTATATATAAGTGTTGGGTATTAAGTATGATTTATGTTTACACATTTCTCATTTCATTTTGCCAGTATTACTACTCAATCAAGTCACTTGTTCAAATCAAACCACCGGAAAGAGGGCAAAAATGGCTTGTAGTAAAAATTGAATGACTGAAGGTAAATGGAATTTCATCCAGATATGTATCTAAGGCCAACTATCCCTTTAAGGTTGTACACTGCAACTTACAATTGCCATATTAGATATAAAATTTGATTTATTAACAATTTGGCAATTTAACCGGATCTGCCTTGGTTTGCCTCATCGAAACTACACAGTTGTCAGTGTTCAAACCTAACATGTGATGACAAGACCAGACCAACAGGAATTACACTTCCTCCAACGGTTGGCCAAAATAAGAAAAATCTTAAAGCCACACCCCTCTTGATCTATACCCCTACTAAGCCACACCTGTACTCCAGGGTTCCTCAAACCTATTGTAGCATTGAATTATTAAATTCAAAAACACAAAAAGTGCAAATATGATACATTTACTAGCAAGAATTCCACGAGGAACTTTAAGGTTTTGTGAGGGAAGCACAAAGTGAAAACGTTTGGATACTTGTTTAAATAAAATGGTAGATTATTTCTCAAGTTGTTAAAAATCTGATTCAATTCAGCAACATTTAGGTCCCTGACAAAAATGCTCCAACCACCAGATTACCTACCGCCAACAAGATCCCCAGAGTTTCTCAAGTTACCACAAATTCTAAAAGGGTTAAATGATAGAACTGGCAGCATTCACAATCACTGAAAAAAAGACGGCAATTTTAACAACAGGCATCAGTCTTTAAGCTGCTTAATTCTACAATGGCAGAGTCATTCAGTCACCTGGCCCTTTTGTGACGGCAGATTGGATGAACAATGTTGTGGACAAGGTGAAAAATACACACAGAATCATTCTAAAATCTATACCATTAATAAACTACTGGTATAAATGGCTGGTGGCCCATCGATGGGCTTGTTAACATGTATTACTGGTATAAAGGGCTGGTGGCCCATCGATGGGCTTGTTAACATGTATTACTGGTATAAAGGGCTGGTGGCCCATAGATGGGCTTGTTAACATGTATTACTGGTATAAAGGGCTGGTGGCCCATCGATGGGCTTGTTAACATGTATTACTGGTATAAAGGGCTGGTGGCCCATCGATGGGCTTGTTAACATGTATTACTGGTATAAAGGGCTGGTGGCCCATCGATGGGCTTGTTAACATGTATTACTGGTATAAAGGGCTGGTGGCCCATAGGTGGGCTTGTTAACATGTATTACTGGTATAAAGGGCTGGTGGCCCATCGATGGGCTTGTTAACATGTATTACTGGTATAAATGGCTGGTGGCCCATAGGTGGGCTTGTTAACATGTATTACTGGTATAAAGGGCTGGTGG